>LR753379.1:879698-917198 GCA_902729485.2 Mus minutoides | reverse complement strand
TATGTCAATCAAAACAGGAAACAAAATTGAAATAATAAACATCATGACCTTTGGGGAGTTATAAACAATAATTACTGTCTGCTATAGCTATCAAATGTGTCATTTAAACCTACAATAACAGCTTGAATCTTTCAACTCTTGACTTATGTTTCATCATTCAGATGCCAATGGTTCGGGGCAAGAATTTTTTTAATCAAAACTTCTCATACTCCAGATGATATTAGTATCTGATGTACACTTTAACTTTGAGAATAACATGAGGTTGAATAAAATGAGGTTAAATATATAATACTCTTAGAGTTGCCGTTGATATATAAAAGTACTCAACAAATAGTAAATAGTATTTTCATTGCTAACTAAGAGTCTCTTTGGGAGCACACCTGGGAAACAGCCAGTCCAGCATAGAAAACGTAGTTTAGGTAATTGCCCTATAACTGTGCTAAGGCTGATTAAATAAATCAATAGGGCTCGGTCTTGATTACTGGGGGCTCCCAGGTCATAATAAGAACTAATGAAGTTATTAAATATCCAACAACATATTGGCATATAATGTGGGTTCTTTGTTGTGTAACCCTTACTCCCCAATTTAAAACTATTGGTTTATAGAAGGCTAGAGCCTGTGATTGGGCATTAGAGAGAGAAAGGTGGGACCTGACAATCAAGTGAGGGGTCTTGAGAGAGACCATGGGGGAGAAGGAGAAAGAAGACTGAGGGATCAGGAGGTCTCCATTAGATAGGAGCATGACCAAGGGCATGTAGCCAAGAAAAGTGCTCTCTGAGTTATAGACTGGTGGAGCAACCAGCCCAGGAGAGACTCAAACAGCAAGTGATGAAGGGTACATGGTTTGGATGTAGGTGCAAATTGCATAGCATCTGTCCAATCTAGACTTACAGCTTGTAAATAAAATACCAGGCTTCTGTGTCTTTTATGTGGGCTAGCTGAAATATATACTTCATTTACAAGATGCTACTCCTGGGAAAGTGGTCCTGGACTATATGAGAAAGCAAGCTGATCACGAACAAGGGATAAGGAGCAACCCAGTAATCAGAATCACTGCTTGGTCCCTGCTTCAGTTCCTGCCTCCAGGTTCCTGCCTCAAGTTCCTGCCTTGGCTTCCTTCGATGATGGATTGTAACCTGGAAGGTGAAATTATGATTTTCTTCCCAAGCTGTTTTATCACAGCAACTAAAAGAAAACAATGACAACAAGAATTAGAAAAATAAATGTGTTGACTTTATTCCAGATTAATTGTCTAATCTATAAACCTACAGAACATTTCCAATACAATTTAGGAAAAATAAAACTAAGGATCAAATTGTGTTATTCCAGATCAATGAATAATTGTTATTTAACTAGAGAGATGGGTCAAAAGTTAAGTGTCCTGGATGCTCTTTAGACCAGCTGGATTCTGTCCCCAGCAGCCACTTGGTGGCCACAACTATCTGTAGCTCTAGTTCTAGGAGTTCCAATGCCCTCTTCTGGGCTCTGTGGGCACTGTACCCATGTATTGTCCATAGATACATGCAGGCAAAACAAACTCATAAAAATAAACAAATCTTAAAAACAAAACAAAAAGAGCATGAAACATTGTTATACACTGCCTTTCACAAATGCCCATTTAGTGGCTAGTATTAGTCATAACAATATGTTATTAACCTTTGAAACAATAAATTACTTTTTTTTTTTTTTTTTTTTTTTTTTTGGTTTTTTGAGACAGGGTTTCTCTGTATAGCCCTGGCTGTCCTGGAACTCACTTTGTAGACCAGGCTGGCCTCTAACTCAGAAATCCACCTGCCTCTTTCTGCCTCCCAAGTGCTGGGATTAAAGGCATGCGCCACCACCGCCCGGCTAATAAATTACTTTTCTATTAGCAGTACCTAGATTACAAACCATATTCATGGTATCTAATTTCGATGTTAGTGCTAGGTTGGCTCCAGGTATGGAAGACTTTGATAGCAAAAACATGTTCACTTCCATTTGAAGAAGAGACTAGGCCTCTAATTCCAAAGTTGAAAGAAGCCTAAGAACCAGAAACATACCAAAATATATACATAGTTGCATGATTAAACATCATTTCTCAGACATGTAATGATGTCATTACTTGTCAAAACAGCCAATAATAGGAAAATCACAATCTTGACTCTGTTACGCATTTCATCACATAAAAGTCTGCAGTGCATCATGTTTTGATTCATTCCAGGCTTATTCATAAAACCAAGAAATTAAAGTTATATCATAAGAAAATAATCAATGATCAGTTAATTTAGCCATTTGAAATATCATCTGGTAAGTCAATGGAACCTTTACTTAAGCATGTTACACAAATTTCTGGTAGATTACTTACTTGACAAGCAGTTGCACAGATAGGAATGTCTGAAGATGGTTTTTAAATCAGACCTATATTATCATGTAAATGTTTCCTAAGCTTCCATTAGGAAAGTCTTAAAAATAGTTAAGAAACAGAGAGACTCAGAAACTGGGAAGGCTAGATATCTAATTCGAGCTCTTGGGTATGTAATTTGGAGTTTTATTTTGATAGAATGCCATCTTTAGTATTCAGTTTTCCTCCTTAACAACAAGCAAAGATGGTGCTCACTTTGCTGTGTTCTTTCCTCCTGCCTTGTCCGCGTTATCTTTCTCTACCACATACTCATGTTAGGCAGCTCAGACTAACTACAAATAGAAATACATTTCTTAGCAGCTGTTACCATAATTCTAAAAATATACTTTTTATTTTTTTTCTTACAGAATTTCAAATCTTCTGGGCTTCTTCCCAACTTTTAATTCTGTTGACTGGATTACTAGGGGAGAGAAAGACAGAGTTAATGCATTTTAAGATATTTTTTCCCCAAGGACTCAGAAAGGTAACAATCACTTACTGATTTTTACAAAGCATGGCCGTTATTTTCTCTTAAGACTTTCTCCCAAACGTTTGCTCTCTAGGTTTGTTTGCCTCAGCTCCTTGCATTCTTTTGCAACTGTTATTTAATCATTTGTCTTTTTTGAAAGTGTATTTGGCATAGGCCAAATATGAGCAACAGTGATAAATCAGTCTCTATGCATTTAACTGAGCTTGCAGGCATACTGCTACCCTATGAAGGCTGGACCTCTCCTGGAGCTGAATGTTTCTTTCCCAAACCTAGCACATTCCTTTGCTTTCCCCAAGTAAGGCATGCATTACTAATTCCCTTATGGTGCATTGATGAGAAATTAAAGAGTAATGACATCATATCAAAGGCTCTCTCCACCATTCCATGCTATGACATGATGGTGAGGGCGCCAGAGAAGACTCACCTCCATCCTACAAAACAGGATTCCTTCACCAGTGTGCATTCTGACGGATTCCCATGGTTTACACCCTCATTCGAGCTCTGTGCTTGTGGGACAGAGAGAACTGGATTTCAGATCGCTCTCAGTCCAATTCCCATTTTCCCCAGAACATGCTTTTTCTTATCTCCACTCTGTATCACTAATCTGAGCTTTTTGTTTCACTAAGGGAAAAGGAAAAACAAAACAAAACAAAAAACAAACAAACAGAACACCCTCAGTTCTTTTTAATGATTGGCAAACAAACATTGGGACTACTGATCCCTAAAGACTGCCAAAAACTTAACCCAGTTATTGCTTTTTCTGTGGCATCTTATGTATGGTCTATGCCACTTTGGAACACAAATTCACAGTTACCAGAAGTTGGGTTTATCACTGTGGCAAAGCCACAGAGTTCTGATTCAGAATCTCACAAACTGCTGCATGTCTGCACACAGCTAGCCTGTCCAGATGGACAGAACAAAAGGAAATGCTCAATGCCAAGAAGAAAGACTTTAGGTCCTCATTAATTAGAAACAAATAAGTTATCTTCATGGTCAGGCTGAAGGAAATAGAATTGTGTCCATGTTGGAACCCTATGTCCATGAAAGTGACAGCTTTATTCTCCCAGCTCCTGTCACTAACTGGTGGAGTACTAAGAAACAAATGAGTCATTTGGAGTATGTCCTTATTTTTCTATTGTTTTATATTTTAAAAGAATCTCAAGTTGTAACAGCTTTGTGATCTCTTCTTTTTTTCTGCACAATCAGTTTCAAAATGATCCCAGATTAGCAGGTGGATGAATATGAAAAGAGCCACTTCATCTGCAGAAATCAGTTACTGAAAGGTAATAAAGCATGCTTAACCTTCAAATACATTTTATAGCTTATAAATTGAAAAACATTCAAGCTATTGCCAAGGAGGATGGAATGAAATTTTGCTGTCACCATGATATTTTAAGTTAGTAAATATGTATTACTTGTACTTTCCTATTATTATTGTTTGTTTGATTTCTACTATCCTTCTACTACCTTTCACTGAAGACTAAAACCAGATGCCATATGTCTTGAAACTTTGGTTGTGGTTGCTGAGTTTAATGAGACGTTCCATGGTTGTATTTTTATTGGACATCTCAGGACCATCTCCACACCACCATCTTGACATTTTTCAATTTATTGTATCTAATAGTGACATA
The DNA here is from genome assembly GCA_902729485.2 of Mus minutoides. NCBI lineage: Eukaryota > Metazoa > Chordata > Mammalia > Rodentia > Muridae > Mus > Mus minutoides. The sequence continues at coordinate 912,696 of LR753379.1, read as the reverse complement.
TTGTATCTAATATGTGTTGTGAAATTAAAAAAAATTAATGTCTTATTTCTAATTTCTCAGCACCTTATTGAACATTTTGGCATATACTAAAATTGGACTACATATTTTTTTCAAACAGTTTACAATTTGCATTTTCACTGAGTTCAGTGCTCATGGAATTGTGACAGGATTTGAAATTGTTTAGTGGGTCTATAATAAACGTACTAATAGCTTTCTTGATAATTCATTCTAACACAGCTGGAGGAACTTGAGTAATAACTGAGGACAGGAGCCCACAGACAAGACAGTCACAGGTACCATGACAGTCTGTGGCCTGGGGATAACACCTCCAAGGAGTTTAAACCCAGAGTTCCTGTGCCATGTGGCCCATGGTTAGATGTTCTTCCTATCCTCAAGCTCTGTTATGGGCTTGGTTATTTCTTGTTATTTTTGTCAAGGAAGACTACTGGAACAATGTATACAGGACTAGAGAACTTTATGGGCAAACTTGGGAATGTTGACCATTTTATTTAACAATGTTAAATTTCTGCTCATCAAACAGAAAGTTTAGCTACTTGGCAAAAAAAGAAAAAAGAAAAAAGAAAAGAAAAGAAAAGAAAAGAAGGAAGGAAAAGAAAGGGAAGGAAAAAAGGAAAGGGAAGGGAAGGGAAGGGAAGGGAAGGGAAGGGAAAGGAAGGGAAAAGGGAAGGGAAGGGAAAAGGAAAGGGAAGGGAAAAGGGAAGGGAAGGGAAAAGGGAAGGGAAGGGAAAAGGGAAAAGGGAAGAGCAGGGTAGGGAAGGGAAGGGAAGGGAAAAGGAAAGGAAAGGGAAAGAAAGGAAAGGAAAGAGAAGGCAGTTTTTGAAAAGTAAGTAAGAGCTACTTGGAAGTAAACAAGAAAATTATAATATAAAAAAGCTTAAACTAGGGAAGCTGCTTTCAAAACAAATTAATGGCCAGCTATACTTTTGGATTTAGTGAATAGAAATCATTAATTTTTGCTCCAGAAAATAAGATATTGTGAATCTTGGTGATAAGTATTCTCACTATTGTCTAAGAATAATTTCTGCTCCATAAAATTATGAATTATGGAAGCTTTACAAATATATATATATATATATATATATATATATATATATATATATATATATATATATGTTAGTTACTAAGGTAAATGTATTAATTTTTTAAAAAATAAACTTGATATTTTGTAACCATCCACCTGCATTTCACCAGATCTCAAACACACACACACTACACACACACACACACACACACACACACACACACACACACACACACATATATGCACACACACATATATATATGTGTATATATGTATATATATGTGTGTGTGTGTGATGTATATATGTGTGTGTATATATATATGTGTGTGTGTGTGTTTCTCTGCATTTGGTTTCATAGGTCAATTTCTTTACATACATTGATATTTATCAGTTTGGCACCTATAAGTTAAATACTGATGCCTTTCTTCACTGATGACATGGTATATAAAAAATGTGCTCAGTAAATACTAAACATAATAAGTAAATATTGAAAACCATTAAGACAGAAGAAATAACGCACTTTCATACAAGGAGATGAGCCAAATGACATGTGGAGCCCGATAGCTAAGATTATGATTTTACTTTTTCCTAGTTTTGTAGTAACAATTTTCAGATGTGTGAATGAGCAACACCTTCCTGAATGATGCTGCATGAGCGAATGCATCTTGTGAGGAAATCATGATGCATATGGGAGATAGGTAACTTTCCTTTGTGTTTACTGGTTGCTGGACTAACCACTGAATTATTTAAAATTAGACACATAAGTGATTCTGCATGCTAACCCTGCCTCTACAGGAGTTTGTTTCTTGTGCAGACATTATCCGCTGCCTAGGAGGCATGTGCCCTGGATCTAGCACCATAGTATATCTTGTTATCTGACCCCATGTACATAACATCTATCACTTCAGCCACAAACTGAGTACTAATTTTAATAGCCAATAGCTATAAAAGTTAAAAAAATAATTTTATAGACCTCTCCAAGTAAATAATTTAGAGTAAATGACTCTAAAGTAAAATAACAACCAAAGAGCAAAAAGAAATACCAAATTAAAAAAAAGTAAAGATCTTCCTTTTACTTTCAAACAGATTCATTATAGTATACAGGTTGCATTTTGTTGGTACAGCACTTTTCAGAATATCTAGCCTATAATAGTCCACTTTTATGTGCTGTGTGGTTTAGCCTACCAACAGGATCTGTATGGGCAATAGAAGAACCAGAAGTTTGCACAATAATTTTTTACTGTTTTATCTTAGTTCACTGAACTTTTTGGAGTAATAAAAAGTTTTGAGAAGGGGCTGGTGAGATGGCTCAGTGGGTAAGAGCACCCGACTGCTCTTCCGAAGGTGATAAGTTCAAATCCCAGCATCCACATGGTGGTTCAAAACCATCCGTAACGAGATCTGGTGCCCTCTTCTGGAGTGTCTGAAGATAGCTACAGTGTACTTACATATAATAAATTAAATAAATCTTAAAAAAAAAAAAAGTTCTGAGAAGGCCACTGGAACCCAGCGGAGGCCACTAGGGCCCATGTACTTGTGCACTCTCCTCATCCCAGGACATTAGGTACACCTCGGGGTTACAGGTGAGTGGAGTGCACTGTGGGCTTTGAAATCGCAGAGGGTCCCTTTCAGCAGCAGCAAGAATGGCTGGGACCTCTCCCAGCCAGGACCACCCCCACCCCCCCACCCCACCCCCGCCACTGCTGCCCGCCATCATCCCTCTCTGAGCGCAGCAGAGGCCACTAGGGCCTTTTGTGCTTGTGCACTCCCCATACCCCAGGACATTAGGTACACCTCGGGGTTACAGGTGAGTGGAGCACACCGTGGGCTTTGAAATTGTGGAGGGCCCTGTTTCAGCAGCAGCAGGAACAGAGGAACTCCACCCAACCAGAGGCTGGGACCTCTTCCAGCCAGGACCACCCCCACCGCTGCTGCCCACCATCATCCCTCTCTGAGCCCAGTGGAGGCCACTAGGGCCGCTTGTGCTTGTGCACTCTCCACACCCCACAACATTAGGTACACCTCGGGGTTACAGGACATTAGGAGCACCTCTGGATTAAGGGACCTTGGGATCACCTCGGGATGGCAGAAGAGAGGCAGCCTTCTGGGAGAGTTCTGACCCTAGAACTCAGGAAGTGGATCAGAGCTCCAGTCGGCTAGACGCCGGACTTGCATGAGTAGAGCTTACCTTCAAAGAGTGTTTTGATCACTGGATCTCTAAGGGGAGTTGGTCTACCAGAAGTGAGTCAGAGGCTAACAGAATAACAGGAGGATCAACCTCAAACCAGTGACAGCTTGGGCATTAACATCAGAAATCTCCAGATGGCGAAACGTAAGAATCTCACTAGCAGAAACCAAGAACACTGGGCATCATCAGAACCCAGTACGCCCACTTCAAGGAGTCCTGGATACCCCAACATGCCTGAAAAGCAAGACACAGATTTTAAATCATATCTCATCATGATGGTAGAAGATCATAAGAAGGACGTTAATAATACACTTAAAGAAATACAGGAGAACAATGCAAAACAGGCAGAAGCCCTTAAAGAAGAAAAACAAAAATTCTTCAAGGAACTACAAGAGAACACTGCTAAAAAGGTAGAAGCCATAAAAGAGGAAATACAAAAATACATCAAGGAATCACAAGAGAACACTGCTAAAAAAATAGAAGCCCTTAAAGAGCTACAGGCAAACACTGCTAAACAGGTAGAAGAAATGCAAAAATCCCATAAAGAACTACAGGAAAACACATCCAAACAAGTGATGGAATTGAAGAAAACCATTCAAGATCTAAAAATGGAGATAGAAACACTGAAGAAAAGCCAAAAAGAGACAACACTGGATATAGAAACCCTAGGAAAGAAATCAAGAACCATAGATGTGAGCATCAGCAATAGAATGCAAGAGATAGAAGAGAGAATCTCTGGTACAGAAGATTCCGTAGAGATCATGGATACAACAATCAAAGAAAACGCAAAATGCAAAAAGATCCTAACTCAAAACATCCAAGAAATCCAGGACAAAATGAGAAGACCAAACCTACAGATAATAGGAGTAGATGAGAATGAAGATTCTCAACTTAAAGGGCCAGCAAATATCTTCAACAAAATCATAGAAGAAAACTTCCCATACCTAAGGAAAGAGATGCCCATGAACATACAAAAAGCCTACAGAACTCCAAACAGACTGGACCAGAAAAGAAATTCCTCCCAACACATAATAATTAGAACAACAAATGCACTAAATAAGGACAGAATATTGAAAGGAGTAAGGGAAAAAGGTCAAGTAACATATAAAGGCAAGCCTATTAGAATCACTCCATATTTCTCACCAGAGACTATGAAAGCCAGAAGATCCTGGACAGATGTTATGCAGACACTAAGAGAACACAAATGCCAGCCCAGACTACTATAGCCAGCAAAACTGTCAATTACCATAGATGGAGAGACCAAAGTTTTCCACGACAAAACTAAATTCTCACAATATCTTTCCACAAATCCAGCCCTTCAAAGGATAATAATGGGAAAACACCAACTCAAAGAAGGAAACTACACCTTAAAAAAATAAGAAAGTAATCCTTTAACAAAACTAAAGGAAGACAGCCACAAGAACTGACTCCCATCTTTAACAGCAAAAATGATAGGAAATAACACTAACTTTTCTTTGATTTCTCATAACATCAATGGACTCAATTCCCCAATAAAAAGGCATAGACTAACAGACTGGCTACACAAACAAGACCCAACATTTTGCTGATTACAGGAAACTCACCTCAGAGACAAAGACAGAGACTACCTCAGAGTAAAAGGCTGGAAAACAATTTTCCAAGCAAATTGTTCCAAGAAACAAGCAAGAGTAGCCATTCTAATATCGAATAAAATTGACTTCCAATCAAAAGTTATCAAAAAAGACAAGGATGGGCACTTCATACTCATCAAAGGCAAAATCCACCAAAATGAACTCTCAATTCTAAATATCTATGCTCCAAATGTAAGGGCACCACATTCATTAAAGAAACTTTAATAAAGCTCAAAGCACACATTGCACCTCACACAATAATATGTGGGAGACTTCAACACCCCACTCTCACCAATGGACAGATCCTGGAAACAGAAAATAAACAGAGATACATGGTCACTAACAGAAGTTATGAATCAAATGGATTTAACAGATATCTATAGAACATTTTATCCTAAAACAAAAGGATATACCTTCTTTTCAGCACCTCATGTTACCTCCTCCAAAATTGACCATATAATGGGTCACAAAACAGGCCTTAACAGATACAAAAATAATGAAATTATCCCATGCATCCTAACAGATCACCACAGACTAAGGCAGATCTTCAATAACAGCAGAAATAATAGAAAGCCAACATTCACATGGAAACTGAACAACACTCTACTCAATGAAGAAATAAAGAAAGAAAGTAAAGACTTTTTAGAGTTTAATGAAAATGAAGCCACAACATACCCAAACTTATGGGACACAATGAAAGCAGTCCTAAGAAGAAAACTCATGGCCCTCCAAAAAGAAACTAGAGAGAGCATATACTACCAGTCTGACAGAATACCTAGAAACCCTAGAACGAAAAAAAGCAAATTCACCCAAGAGGAGTAGACACCAGGTAATAATCAAACTCAGAGTAGAAATTAACCATGTGGAAACAAAAAGAACTATTCAAAGAATCAACCAAACCAGGAGCTGGTTCTTTGAGAAAATCAACAAGATAGATAAACCCTTACACAGACTAACTAGAGGGCAAAGGGACATTATCCGAATTAACAAAATCAGAAATGAAAAAGGAGACATAACAACTGATCCTGAAGAAATCCAAAACATCATCAGATCCTACTACAAAAGCCTATACTCAACAAAACTGGAAAACCTGGATGAAATGGACAACTTCCTAGACAGATACCAGGTACCAAAGTTAAATCAGGATCAGATTAACAATTTTAACAGTCCCATTTCCCATAAAGAAATAGAAGCAGTTATTAATAGTCTCCCAACCAAAAAAAGCCCAGGACCAGATGGGTTTAGTGCAGAGTTCTATCAGACCTTCAAAGAAGACCTAATTCCAACTCTTCTCAAAATATTCCACAAAAGAGAAACAGAAGGTACTCTACCCAATTCGTTCTACGAAGCCACAATTACTCTGATACCTAAACCACACAAAGATCCAACAAAGAAAGAGAACTTTAGACCAATATCCCTTATGATTATTGACGCAAAAATACTCAATAAAATCCCCACAAACCGAATCCAAGAACACATCAAAATGATCATCCATCATGACCAAGTAGGCTTCATCCCAGGGATGCAGGGTTGGTTTAATGTACAGAAATCCATCAACATAATCCACTATATAAACACACTCAAAGACAAAAATCACATGATCATTCCCTTAGATGCTGAGAAGGCATTTGACAAAATACAGCACCCATTCATGATAAAAGTCATGCAAAGATCTGGGAGTCAAGACCCATACCTAAACATAATAAAAGCAATATACAACAAACCAGGAGCCAACATCAAACTAAATGGAGAGAAGCTGGAAGCAATCCCACTAAAATCAGGGACTAGACAAGGCTGCCCACTTTCTCCCTACCTATTCAATATAGTACTTGAAGTCCTAGCCAGAGCAATTCAACAATGAAAGGAGATCAAGGGGATACAAATTGGAAAGGAAGAAGTCAAAATATCACTATTTGCAGATGATATGATAGTATATATAAGTGACCCTAAAGATCCTACCAGAGAACTCCTGAAACTGATAAACAGCTTCAGCGCAGTAGCTGGATATAAAATTAACTCAAACAAATCAGTGGCCTTTCTCTACACAAAAGATAAACAGCATGAGAAAGAAATTAGGGAAACAAAACCCTTCATAATAGTCACAAATAATATAAAATACCTTGGTGTGACTTTAACGAAGGAAGTGAAAGATCTGTATGACAAGAACTTCAAGTCTCTGAAGAAAGAAATTGAAGAAGATCTCAGAAGATGGAAAGATCTCCCACGCTCATGGATTGGCAGGATTAATATAGTCAAAATGGCTATCTTGCCGAAAGCAATCTACAGATTCAACGCAATCCCCATCAAAATTCCAACTCAATTCTTCACTGAGAAAGAAAGGGCAATCTGCAAATTCATCTGGAATAATAAAAAACCTAGGATAGCAAAAACTATCCTCAACAATAAAAGAACCTCTGGTGGAATCACCATGTCACCATGCCTGACCTCAAGCTGTACTACAGAGCAATTTTGATAAAAACTGCATGGTACTGGTATAACAACAGACAGGTAGACCAATGGAATAGAATTGAAGACCCAGAAATGAACCCACACATCTTGGGTCACCTTATCTTTGACAAGGGAGCTAAAACTATCCAGTGGAAAAAAGACAGCATTTTCAATAAATGGTGCTGGCACAACTGGCGGTCAACATGCAGAAGAATGTGAATTGATCCATTCCTTTCTCCTTGTACAAAGCTCAAGTCTAAGTGGATCAAAGACCTCCACATTTAACCAGAGACACTGAAATTCATAGGGGAGAAAGTGGGGAAAACCCTTAAAGATATGGGCACAGGGGTAAAATTCCTAAACAGAACACCAATGGCCTGTGCTGTAAGATCACAAATCGACAAATGGGACCTTATAAAATTGCAAATCTTCTGTAAAGCAAAACATACTGTCAACAAGACAAAAAGGCCACCAATGGATTGTGAAAGAATTTTTACCAATCCTAAATCTGATAGGAGGGTAATATCCAATATTTACAAAGATCTCAAGAAGCTGAACTCCAGAAATTCAAATAACCCCATTAAAAATGGGGTACAGAGCTAAACAAAGTATTCTCAACTGAAGAATGCCAAAGGGCTGAGAAGCACCTTAATAAATGTTTGAAATCCTTAATACTCAGAGAAATGCAAATCAAAACAACCCTGAGATTCCACCCCACACCAGTCATAATGGCTAAGATCAAAAATTCAGGTGACAGCAGATGCTGGTGATGATGTGGAGAAAGAGGAACACTCTGTCATTGCTGGTGGGATTGCAAGCTGGTACGACCACTCTGGAAATCAGTCTGGCAGTTTCTCAGAAAACTGGACATAGTATTACTGGAAGATCCAGTAATACCTCTACTGGGCATATACTCAGAAGATATTCCAACTGGTAACAAGGACCCATGCTCCACTATGTTCATAGTAGCCTTATTTATAATAGCTGGAAACAACCCAGATGTCCCTCAACAGAGGAATGGATACAGAAAATGTGGTACATTTACACAATGGAGTACTACTCAGCTATTAAAAACAATGAATTTATGAAATTCTTGAGTAAATGGATGTATCATCCTGAGTGAGGTAACCCAATCACAAAAGAAGTCGCTTAATATGCACTCACTGATAAGCAGATATTAGCCCCAAAACCTCGAATACCCAAGATACAATTTCCAAAACACAAGAAAATCAAGAAAGACCAATGCATAGATACTTCATTCCTCCCTATAATAGGGATTAAAATATGCATGGAAGGAGGAGCAGAGACAAAGTTTGGAGCTAAATGAAAGGATGGACCATCCAGAGAGTGCCCCACCCGGGTAGTCCATCACATAATCAGCCACCGAATGCAGACACTACTGCATACACCAGCAGGACATTGCTGTAAGGATTCTTGATATAGTTGTCTCCTGGCAGGCTTTGACAGTCCCTGACAAATACAGAAGTGGATGCTCATAACCATTTATAGGGCAGAACACAGTGTCCCCAATGTAGGAGCTAGAGAGAGTACCCAAGAGCTGTAGGGGTCTGCAACCTTATAGATGGAACAACAATATGAACTAATCAGAACCCCCAGAGCTCATGTCTCTAGCTGCATATGTATTAGAAGATGGCCTAGTTGGCCATTATTCAGGAAGAAAGTCCCTTGGTCTAGCAATGTTTATATGCCCCAGTACAGGGGAATGCCAGGGCCAAATAGTGGGATTGGGAGGGTAGGAGAGCAGGGCAGGGGGACGATATAGGGGACTTTTGGGATAACACTTGAAATGTAAATGAAGAAATTCTCTAAAAAAATTTCTGAGAATATGTTACTAAATATAATGAGGAATTTAACTGTATACATCTTTACTGTGGACACATTGGCCCTTAGGAGCTGCAGTGGGACCATGGAACTCTGCCTTTCCCTGATTCTTGAGGCACTGGTCATATCCTTGATGGTTACCTAACAAACCACTCAGACAAGAATGACAGGTTTCCATAAATACCTCAGACATTATCATGGAATATCAGGCCCACTAGATCCTCAAAATGAGCACAATCCAGATTGTAAATTAAAACGTGTTGAAATTCATAGGTTCTGATTTGTGGGTGAAGAGAAGTCTGACCTTGAAGGCTGTCATGTGAATTCAAAACTAGTTTTATGCACTATGAATTTCAGAAAATCTCAAATGATACCAGACCTGCCTTTATAAAAAGCATCAAGTGCATGTTGATCAAAAGCATTTTTAGGTTTTTTTTTTAACAGAGGATATTAGTCTTTAGCTACAGACTGCTTAACTTCAAAGGCTGCCAATGTAAAGGAAATTTGGGATGCAGACCTTTTGATTTTGACTTCTTACTTCTGTGCAGTCTCTAGTGATGATTTACTGAGACATCCCACTCTCCCTCCCTCTCCCTCATTCCATCCTTTCCTCCTCCTCCCACCTCTCTCTTGTGATGTCTTGGCTTGTATCTCTTTCTCTCTCTTGTGTTGTATTGGCATGTGTATTTGTGTTCCAATGTATACAGTCCTAGCGCTTGGTGAAGAACAGAATATACATATATGTATGAACACTGTCAGATACTTGCAGACATATATAAACATTTAACTTCAGTACAATGTTCATGGAGTTAGGCCTAATCCTGGAGAAGTTTGATGCATTGCTGGAATGGTGCAGCTGTAGAGAGGGCAATAAAGGAAGGAAGAGAAGGAGGTAGACCAGATAAGAAAACTTTTTTTGCAGAGGGTGGGAGAAAAGCAAGTATTGGTGGTTATAGTTATTTCTAATGTAATTATCATAGTTTACTTTTCTGTCTTTCAATAGAAGGACGATCAAGACAAAGTTGTAATCAAGACTTTTTGAAACTATTATTATGTCAAGAAATCTAATTCTGCATAGGCTACAGCAGGTCACATTCATACCTACCTCATTACTGTGTTTCATAGTTCATGGTATAAACCGCCCTGAGAACAGTTTCAACACTACCATTGGCCTAACCCATGACCCCATATTTTCTGAAGTCAGCATGCTAAGCTCCAAGTCATCATGTTAATGGAAAGGCCTTAGTCCTTCCCTTACTATGAGAAGGAGCACTGTACAATGAAGGAATGACATTCCCATTTGTTAAGACACCTGGACTTTCTGTTCTTATGCTCTGTTTGTCCACTGTCTGAGTGTGAGGACACACTCCTCTATAGGAGGGATGCTGTTCTTTTACATTTTGTTTGACATTTCTAATTGTCCAGTTTTGCAGTACAATCCAGTAATAAGCATGACTACTTTCTCCTTGCTGTTTTTTGAAAAAGATAGCATCACACAGTGGGACTAACCAGGAAGAAAGAAAGCACCATTTTCAGTACCATGGTCAGTTCTTCAGTGACAAAGCTCTTCATGCTGTGAAATGCATTCCAATTTTTAAATTGAAGACTGTATCTTTAAGTAGAAACCCTGCTGTCACTCCCAAAAGGACACGCATTCTTCCCTTTGCAGCTGTCTGGACATTGTAAACATCTCTGTTAACTCATTTTTCTGCAACACAATGTTGCATTGTCCTCTTCTGAGCTCCATTTCTCAGGCTACCTGAAGGATTTTTTGTTTTGTTTTGTTTTGTTTTGCTTTTAAATAGTGACACCATAGAAAATATGATGGACTTGAGAGATAGTTTCATCTTTATGGCACACAGGATTTTATGAGGAGACAGCATAAGCTTCCCTCCCCTTTTCACCAGAGCATGATAGTTCAAACAATTTTCACTAGAGCATGATAGTTCAAACAATTTCACATTTTTTTTGTAATTTATAATCCCTATGATATAATCTATATAAATATCTTAGGAAAGAAACAGAATCCCCAAGCATATCAGAGAACAAAGTTCAAAACTAATTATCCAAATAGACAACATTAAAACTGAAATGTCTTATTGCCAGACCGGAAGGGTTTCAACTGTTTATCTTGTCTCTTGATAGTGATAAAATTTCTCTGAAAAATAAGAGTCTGAAAAAAAAATTATATACATTTAGAAAAATGCATAAATATCAGAGCATATTGAAAGCCAAGGAACATACAACTACAAGAAGTTGGGGGACATAGATTCAGTAACCATTTGTTTTGTGTGATTGAATTAAAATCATGTAAGGAAGGGTACTGATTAATTGAACTAAGATATTTTTCTCAGCTTGTTTATGTTTGTCTTAGGTCATATTTCTGTAACAAGTATACCATAGGTGAGGTGCCTAAACAAACAAAATTTGACTTGTTTCTCACAATTCTGGAGACCTGGAAGTACACAATCAAGGCCTCAGCAAATTTGGTACCTTGTGATGACTGTCTTCTGATTTGCAGATGGCGTCCTTCTTGAATGACCTCCCATGAGGAGACAGAGCACAAAGCATGGCTACCTCATGTCTATGCATAAGGACATTGATCCCATTCTACTGATCTTTACAATCATGATTTGACTATTTCTAAAGTCCCCATGTCTAAAGACTGTCACCCTGAGCAGCATAAATTATGCAGTGGGTTGAGGGATAGAGTTTTACTGAGTAATACATGAGCCTAATGAGTAGGTACTTCAGGTATCAGCGAAACAAGGCAACAAAAATGTTTTCAGGGCTATTAACATTGAGTACTTCAAAGAAAAATGGGGAAGATAAACTTAGAACTTTGTTAAGGAGAAATATGTGTGGGACTTCTCCACTCTCAATTTTAATCACTTAGTAGTCAAATTTACTATTTCATGGCAGATGGAACTCCATTTTACCTTTCATCTTTACAGCTATTCTGAAGAATCTCACAGAGCCCTGGCAGCCGGTGAAGACTGATAAGGCTTCAGGGGGCACCAGCACAGGAAGTATGGAACAGTACTCAAACCCACCAGAGCCATCTTAACTCATGGAAAGAACATGCAAAAGAGAACCTGAAAGCAGCTTTGGCTCTGTGACCTAAGGAGGATCACACCCTATCAGATTCCTCATCAGTAGGATAGACAGACAGTAGAAATGGCTATGCATTTCACGTTTAGAGTTCAATAAAATGATTTATGGAGAAGATCAGTCATTTGAACCTAATGCTCATACCCACTTCTCTTCAGAGCTATTACAATCCCAAATTTCTTGATCCTGTTTCTATACCTCCCTGCACCCATGGGAAACAGTGTCTAGATGATCAGGAAGGGCAATGACATCTAAGTAACACTCCTGAGCCAGCAAATCATCACTGCCTCTCCTATTCCAGGTGGTTCCCTAACTATTTAGCTGAAGGGGACCTTGAACTTCTTTCTTATCCACTAACTTCTACTCTGGAGTGCAGGAATTAGTGGCATGGTGAACACCTCAGGTTTTATTTTGTGCTAGGGACTGAATCCAGGGCTTGTTTGTGCTAGGCAAGCCCCGTACCACTTGACTTCCACACCCAGCTCAGCACTGATTTCAAAACTGGAACCATCACGTTGTCACACATCCCTTTCTATGTGAGTGCTCAATGCTGCTCATGCCTTGTTGCTATCTTCACAGACATGGCTCTTCTTTATCCACGGACCTGGGGATATAAAGTGTTATTGAAATACACAGAAACAAGGTGCAATGACCAATCCTTACTATAGGTAGTAGTCTTTACACACCTTCCTTAACTAGATCTTTGGTCTACATAAATATTATTAAGACAGATATGGTCACTGCTCATTGCTTTTTGGTTGGAGGTGAATAATCAGCTATACAGCATAATCTACCCTCCGTCCTAAACAGACATGGTATATAGGTTTCTAGGAGACATTATGAAAAAAAATAAGTACTTTGTGTTTTAGTTTTCTAATTATTTTACAATTCATATTTCCAGAATGTAGAAAACTTAACACAGTTTGAGCGAGTCTCCTCTTCTTTTTCCTCCAGGAATCTTTCTGGCACTTACAAGTTCAGAATGCTTTTGTGCATTCCAAGCAGTCTTGCCCAGATTCTGCCACCTGTTCCGTCATTCTGGGTGTATTTAGGGTAGAGTTCTTTTCCATATGGGCAGTGTAATTCCATTAAGTAGCAATCCAGCACAGTTACTTTTTTTTTTTCCTTAACGTTAAACCTCGAGAGTTAATCGCCCATCTGTGTGTAATCATCAGTTCCATTAAGCCTTATGGCCGTGTCAGATTATCCAACATTTACACCGTACTCCTTTCTTCACAGGAAACACATTTGATAATTAAGGGCATGGTGGAATCTAAGTTTTTAAGTCTGACACTGAAGATCCTGTGTCTTATACTTAATCTGGACTCAGCCTCACTCACCTCTTTACAGTCACTGAGCTGTGGCTACACAGCATACCTGATATGATTCCACCAGGTTCTAAGTGAGAAGCATATGATGCTCACATGGGCACAGGCAGCGTAACTGTTTCATTGGCTTTTTTGATAACCTACAGAGCTTATCTTCAATGTTTATCTCTAAGTGGCTAAATCACAGCGAGTGTTGAGGAGCATGGCCTTCGGCCACAGTGTGTGCATGAGCCAAACCTTGCACCTTTCTCCTTGACTTTGTAATTTGTGGCCATGTTTATTGCTGAAGACTAGGACTCTGTAGGATCAGAAAGTGATTATGAACATTCCAGTCAAATTGAACTTAAAGTTTGATTATTTATGAATAAAATATTAAAGATTGTGCATAACATTGCTTACTTTCAGAATTTTGAGGATGTTTTGTTAATTTAGCAAATCAGTCAAATAAAAAAGGACTAGAAAGAATCTGGGAGAATGGCTCAGTCAATAAATTACTTGCCTTGCAAATCCAAGGCCTAATTTTGACCCCTGAGGCTATTCAAAACTTCCAGGCATTATGGCAGATGCTGTGCTTATGACTGCAACATTGTATAGGTAGAGATAGGGGGATTCTTGGGACTCATTATTCAGCCAGTCTTGCTGAAACAATGGATGTTAGACCAACAGGAATCCCTGCCCGAAATGAGGTGAACAGTGACCCTGAGGATGACATCTGAAGCTCTTCTCTATCCATCACATCTGCACATGTATGAGAAAGAGAAAGAGAGAAAGAGAGACAGAGACAGAGACAGAGAGAGAGATGCACAGGGATAGATAGATAGATAGATAGATAGATAGATAGATAGATAGATAGATAGATAGAGATAGAATAAAATAATTTAAATAAAATATTCTATTCTCTATGTTACAAGATGCAATGTTGATACATTAGTGGGATATGAGAGGGCCACTATCCTATTCCCTTGGTGTTGAACCTTCCTAATATATTTATTCTAAATAGAGTCAGTAAAATATATTGCAAGTATTCCATTTAAGTATTACAAATACAGCACTGTTCTAGAAAACTGGAAGTGAAATTTGTGGTACAGTCAAGTGAGTAACTTAACTGTAAAATTTACAATTTTAAATTATAGATTATATAAAATTATAAATTAGCAGAAAAATCCATTTCTTTCACTGTGTTAATCTTAGAAATTATAAATTTGATATCCTTTGTTTTACTTCAATAGGATAATTGAAACATCTTTCTTTATTCTATCAAAATATAAATAATCTGATGCATAATATGGTACATCTTGAATACCTTGAAGCAGCTCAGACCCGTTTTGGATCTCTGTCTAGTGTCTGGGCCAGGTGAAGCACAGACTTCTCATGGTCTGCTGGCTGGAGAGCCAGACTATCAGAGAGACATGCTTGGCCTTTGTGGAACAGCAGGTCTGGACAGCTCAGTCCACTGCACAGCCAACTCAGAAGCCCTTCCGGAGCAAATCTGGCCCAGAAGGCTGCACATATTTCAGCCTGGATAGACCCTTCATGTTCAACAGAGCCTCTGCAGCGATGATGAGGTCCCCCATATTGCTCACACAAAGCTGCAGTATGGGACAGGAAATCTGGCTCTTTAACCCTCTGGCTGCTGCACATGACTATTTGGCTAGCAAAGCAGAAAAAATGTCGACAGCCTAAGGTTTCAACGATTAGTAACAGGTTTTTGAGTGATTTTCCCCCAGAATGTGCTAGTATAAATAGAGGTCTGTGAGAGTGTACTTTGTGGATTTTTTTTTCTTTCTTTTGGTATTGTGATTTGTTTGTTTCCATTTCTTTTTTTGTATGTGTGTGACACTTCTCTTTTGTGACTGTGGATGCCCAAGCTAAATACCCAAATGCAGGCTCAAGTGAAGGCACTCACCCCTGGCACCCCCTAATCTGTAATGAAGGCAATCACTCATGTCCCTCCCTAACCTGTGTCTGCATCAGGACTTCAGTTGGATTTCTATTCTTCTAAACCTATCTGTCCTTGAGAGCTCTATTAGTTTAATCTACTCAAGACTGTGCATACAGACTAGATGTCTTAAGGTATAATACCAGAATAGTACTATTTAGTGTAAGATTTAAGGAATTTTCGTTTTAAAGAGTAATCAGCTACTTACGGAAAATTTGATGCTCAACACACAATGCCATGTATTAGTTTCTGTCTTAGAAATCACGAAATTAGGGAGTAGGTTTATAACTTGAGCGGCTTGCTATATGTTACTCACCACAGGGAAACAAGTGGTTAAAAGTAATACTGTGTAGGGAGAACATAAGAGACTTACGCTCACTTACTGAAATGCATTTTCTCATCCCTTGCTAACAGAGAGAAATCCTAAGATAGTCAATGACAGTTTTCTGTCTAGTACCAAAGAGCAGCTTTTCTTTTTTTAAATCTTGGATAATACATATTTCTTTAAAACTTATCTCCTTGGAACAACAATATGAACTAATCAGAACCCCCAGAGCTCATGTCTCTAGCTGCATATGTATTAGAAGATGGCCTAGATGGCAAAGGCCCTTCCTTGGTCTAACAATGTTTATATGCCCCAGTACAGGGGAATGCTAGGGCCAAGTAGTGGGAGTGGGTGGGTAGGGGAGCAGGGCGGGGTATAGGAGACTTATGGGATAACACTTGAAATGTAAATGAAGAAAATATCTAATAAAAAATATGATAACCTGTAAATAACAACAAAAAACTTATCTCCTATAGATGCTACATTATAGATAATGACACATTGTGATCTCCAGTGTCTTGGCATGGATATTTTGGTGGAAAACTATATTTTCTACTTTTCAATATGAAAGACAATGGAACTACTATAGTATTAGAAACTATAAGTCTTATATAAGTGAACGTAAAATCCCACCAGGTCTATGATTCACGTTTGCCAATGATGCTTTTAGTTCGTTGTTAATCCTGACTCATTTTTCTTCGATATGCTGCAGTTATTCTTCCTTATTGAAACAACAAAGGCAAGGGGACTCTGCAAGTTTCTTCTGCGTATATTTAGATGTTAAATTTTCCCAAGTCAAAACAACAACAACAACAACAACAAAAACCCCAACACAACAAATAAACCCTTTTCTAGCCTTTATTCATATACAGTCAGAGGGGTCTCCAAGTTTCCTATTTCTACTTACAACCTTGAAGGACTCTCAGTTCAGTGGCTGCTTTCTTGAACTGGCCTTGTGTCTTGTGAATACCGTTCCCCAAGTAGGTCTTAATGAAGTCATACTGTATCCTATCCCCTTTGATTCTCTGTGATTTCTGGTGTTCTCCTTCCTTTCTTATCTTCTATCAACTTCCCTTAAGAAAGTTCAGAAATCATCTTTCCAAGTTCCTTTATGATATTACTCCCTCCACCTTTCATGTCATGTTCATGTGCCCCTGATTATATATACATATCTTTCCCCACCAGGCCTTGACTTTAGCTACATGAAAACCTCTTCTAACTTCCTCCTGCAGCAGATGGAAACCAGCACAGAGAACTACAGCCAGGCATTATACAGAGAGGGAGAGAGAGGGAAAGGGACAGGAAAGGAAGAGACAGAGGGAGAGAAAAAAAGACAGACAGAGATCGATAGAGACAGAGACTGACAGAGACAGACTGACTGGCCTTGAAATACTAAACTCTAATTGAGATCAAATCTCTCCCCTCAGAGGTTAGGGAAACCGTCTGAGGAGGAGAAAGAAAAGGAGGAATAGGAGGAGGAAGAGGAGGAAGGAAAAAATGTAAGTCTCACAGGGGTTGGAATACACTAGAAGAACATGGCCCTCTAAATTAACCAAGCAAGTCACTCACAGTGACTGAAGCAGTGAGCACAGGGTCTACACCATAAAACATACGCATTGGGTTTCAGTTTATTTTTTTATGGGACTCTTGAGTGTGTGAAAGGTGGTTCTCTGATTCTTGTGCCTCCTCTTGGGCTCTTTTCCTTCTTTTGGTTTGCCTTGTCCCACTTCATTGTGATGCTTTTTGCCTGATTTTATTATATTTTATTTTGCTATGTTTTGTTGCTATCTTTAAGAAGCCTGGTTTTTTTTTTGTTGTTTATTTGTTTTTGTTTTTATAATGAGATAGACAAAAGGGATGGATCCAGATGGGAGGGTGGGTGCGGCAGAAGTAGGAGGAGCAGAAGGAGAGGATGGTGTAATGAGGTATATTGCATGAGATAAGAATCTATCTTCACTTGAGGGGAGAGTAGACTCTGCTACCTGTTCATTGCTCTTCTTTGGGTTATAAAGATGCATGCATGTACTTTTGCTTTAAAACCACAACCCTGAAACCTAATGTGTGATTTTTTTTCTCCTACTCATCTTAAAAGGTAGCTTTTCTGTCATGTACTTTGATAATGTCACCACTACATAACAACAATAATCTGAGCTGGAATACAGATTTATTAGGCGCCTGCCTGTCAGTCCTAACATCTAAATATAAAATATGTTTTCTATTTGTTCTTGCTTCCCCAAATTTACTGCTAGTGCATATTTCAAGTATATATTATCCATGAACTAAAGAATTCTATAGTGATATTTACCACTGCCTCATCTACTGTCCACATTGGCACATCACTATCCTCATAACACATAAAACCATCATGGTAGTGACCTGATGTAAGCTAAAGCATGCACAGGATGATTTTTCTCCAAACTTGTTCCATCTTAGTATAAGCTCAAAGGCAAGACACACAACTATCTTCCTAATGTCATTCTCTTAATTATATTTTTATATCTCTCTGAAAAGTCTACTTTGAGCATCTTCAAACTCAGTAGAAAGATCCCCCCTCCTTTAAGCAGTGAACCTTGTATGTCAGTGTTTTTCTTCAATTATGAAAATAGATTTGTTTACATACCAGTCTCTCTCTCAAGATTGAGCTCCTCAGGGAGGAACATGCTTTGTTAGACTTATTAAGTGTTTATTGAATTCTATCCAGGGACAGTCACAATGTCTGGAACATTGTGTGAAAACAAATTTGCATTGAATAAATGCATGTAGGCATGAGTGAAAGATGAACGCATCAACAAATTTTGATCATCAGAAAATAGGAAAACAATAACTTCTATTCATAAGATGAAGAGGAGCCTCATTTTCAGGAAGTGTAAAGTAAAAGCCTCAATTTCTGATATTAATAATTTTGATTACAACCATATTTTAGAATTTATATAAATATTTGCAACACTTTCATATTGAAATCATCACAGTGTAAGGAAGGACAATACATCATCATGACCTCTAGTGCTCTTGAGTTTTAACAAGAGACACTTAGGAACATAATACATGTCATGCAAACCACACTCATGCATCATGTTGGTGTAAAACTAACTAAAATAATCTACCCTTCTCCTTGTCATTAAATATCCTAATAAGAACTATTTTCTAAAATTACTCTAAAAAGCAAGAGCATCCTATTTTAATCAGTTATAAAAGTTCCCTTTCTTCAAAGAAAGGTATTAGTGAAATGAATGAGAGTAATTAAATCTAATTTAGTCATGCAAATGAGTTTAATTAAAAGAAATCCATCCTCTAATAACTTCAGGGGAAAATGGAGTTCCTTATGGAGTTTGAAATTTAGTTAAGCTCACAAGACACAATATCTGAACTGATGAGACCACACTGTTGTAATCTGCTTGTGTAAATATTGACACATGTAGCATTTAGTTTGTCTCGCAGTGATAATACTTGCTCTAGGCTTCTGATGAAATCTGGCATTTATAATTATTAAAAAGATGTTTGTTAAAAATGCTCTTACCCATCATGTTCATTCTATGAATTTAATTTCTGTAGCTTTGACCTTCAGAAAAATTCTTTTGACTAAAGAGAGCTTAAGAAAATGAATTTAAATTCAAGATTGGTTAAGCAAGGGGTGCAACAGGTAGGTCTGGTGCCAAGAAAAGGAGGGTCCCTGTCCTGAGGATGCTTACAGTCTATCAAACATAATGTCTTTTGTATATAGCGATTGTAGGGATCTAATCTAAGATAAAATACAAATCCTCAATGCCATAAAGAATAAACAGGACTTCATGGAGAACACAAACCATGACACTTATTCAGAATGACTATAAAGACGTAAGAAATTCTCCACTAATAAAGAATAATTTGAGCTGTCCTGAGGGAAGAAGAGACTTCACAATTTCAACATGTGTGTGCGTGTGAGAGGGAGAGAGAGAGAGAGAGATAGAGAGAGAGAGAGAGAAAGAGAGAGAGAGAGAGAGAGAGAGAGAGAGAGAGAAGAGGGGAGGGGAGGGGAGGGGAGAGGAGAGGAGAGAAGGAGAGGGAGGGAAGGGGGAAGGCATCAAAGACATTAGTAGGAAAGTCTCAGGCTTTGTTCAAAACTGTATCAGTCTGACGAGTTACTTTAAAAGCTCTGTAATAAACAGCTCACAGTCAGCCTCAGATCAGAACAGGAAAGATTTAGGATACTCAGGATAAAGAGATGGAAAGGTTTTAAACAATGAAGAGGTGTAACTGTCTTTTCTAATGACTTATCTGATTAAAACTTAAAACAGATTTGTTGTAGAAGAAACATGAAGGTAAACAGATCATGCTGGGGAGATGACTGGTGTATTATCTGAAGGAGAAATGTAGCTCTAATTAAGGACATCGACAGAGAGAGAATGCAAATTGATTCTCAACCTGTGAGTTGTGACCCCTTTGGGGTCACATGACCTTTTCACAGGGTTTGAATATCAGATATCCTGCATATCAAATATTTACATTATGATTCACAATAGTAGCAAAATTACAGTTATGAAGTAACAATGAAAATAATTTTATGGTTGGGGGTCACCACAGAACAAGGAACTGTATTAAGAGGTTGTTGCAGCATTAGGAAGGTTGAGAACCATTGTTGTAAAGGAAGGGAGAGATCCTGGATATGTCTTCTGTGGCCTGTGAGTTTCTAAAATGGGTGCCTGATTGGATAGTGTGGTGCTCATCTTGTTAGGGAGCACAGTCAGTGGAAACAAACCCCATCAAATCCTGCCAAACCTGCAGTACATAAAGGGCAACCCCCTGCCTCATCCACCCTCCAGAACTTACTCTGCCTTTTCACTTTCCACTCAGCTGTCACACATCCATCTCTCTTAGAACACTGGGTTCATGTTTACTCAATATAAGCTCTATGAAGAGGGATTGTTGTAGTGTTGTTTATGGTTGTGTCTTGAAATTGTATGACAGAGTAGATCAATCCCAAGACGCATAATTACCCACATCAGTAGCACTGAGAGTTTGAGAAAATAAGCTCCAGGCTTTTTGTCCTGCCCCTTTCCTGTTTGGGGGTACTTTGATTTTAAAGAAGGAATTGTACAGCTGATTAAACGACATATATGCTGAACATTAAGCTATTGTTGATCAAGGAAGACTTTGTGACTTTTGTTCATGCTGACTTGTACAGCAGTTGAGTGGAGGTTCTGGTCCCAAGTGTCAGCACACTGAATTGTTCAGTGTGTGCAACCCCTTTCTTTATGTACCTCCCTTGTCTGACCTTCAGGTACATCTGAGAGAATGTAGATTGTATGTGGTATATGTATTTGAAAATATACTTTGGCTATTTGTATCATTTCATAGTTAAATAGAAGACTCACCCAGCATATGCATGAAAATAAATATATGAATGTTAAGGAAAAGTCTTTAATATGAAAGCATAACATTCATGCTTGTTGACCTTTAAGCCCTCAATGTATGTCAGAAGAAGCTACTATAAAGGTTTCAAAAGCTAGCATGAGAGAGATTAGACTAAAGCAACAATACTTCATTTAGTTCTTGTAACACTTGCTTCAGTTATCCAGAACCTTTCTGTCTAGGGCAGGAGAGCTGGTGGCCATTAAAGATTCTCGCAGAATTCTGTAAGTCTGACTGAAATTGTGCATGGAAAAATAAGAACTCTACATCCCTCAGCCCAATTGCCTGCAGTTTTCTCTCATCTGAAAACTCTACCAGGAAGCATTTCGGGTAAGACAATTCTGGAAATCCAAATCCCTAGGTTCACTTTCATAAGATAAGGGACTGAGAAGGAAGTGATGGTACATTAGAGTCACTAGACACACACTGGACATTGCTAGGCACACACAAAAGACTCACACTGACACAAGCACTTCCAGCAATGTGTGGTGAATAATGCATGCTTGGTGTAGTGGACAAGGTGCTTTATTACAGTCTACTAGCTGTGGATTGAATTTGCATATGATGGGCTGTCAATAGTAGCATCAATATGCATGTTGAATATTCTCCCTCCTTCCAAATTCATTTTAAAAACTAACATTCTCTCATGAGTGGATGAAATGAAACTGAGAAGATGTGTAGTTCTGTGGAAATAGCCTAGAAAAGTCCTTGGACATAAGAATGAATGTCAAGATGATGACTATTATAATGAAAATCCTAAGTCCAAATAAACTGGGTTGGATAAAGTCAGGGTGTGTGATCACTCACACAATCATGATGGCTGCTTCTCTGACATTCCAGAAGTAAACTGCAGTTATCTCACAATATTTGTCTGTAAATAATCACCATACTCCTGAGTTTAGAAGATCTAGATAGATGACATCAAATGGAAATAACAGAAGGAAATATTAACAGTATATTTATTCATTAACAGTTATTTACAATTTATATACTTTTGTAGTTACTGAAAATTTTATGATGCATATTTTCTTTCTAAACGTTTGTGTACACATGTGTGTGTGTGTGTGTGTGTGTGTGTGTGTGTGTGTGTGTTATCTGTGACCATGCATGGCATGGAATTCATGTGGAAATTAGAGGGTATTTGTGTGGAGCCAGTTCTCTCCTGACCTTCCACCTTTTCAGGACTTCCAGAGACCAAGGGCAGGTCATCAGGCCTGGTTACACTTCACCTTCACCTCTAAGCTGGCTCATCCACCTTTGATATATCTTCTCATTGGATTTTATTTGCCTTCAAAGTGTACAAGTGCTTAAGCAAGGCACACTATCTGACATTAGCTATGATAGCAAAAAAAAAAAATAGAATAAAAAATAAATAAATAAATAAATAAATAAATAAAATAAAAATAAGGAAGGGAGATATATACAAATTAAACTACATGCTTATATGAAAGTGTCTTTATGATACTCAGTACCAGGTATAACAAATATATACAAATTCAAAAATATTAAAATGTTGACAACTTCCTTACTTTTTTTATTTGTAGCTTTCATGTTGTCTAAGAAGCTTCTTAGAGTTGCCCATGATAAGTTATATATATATATGTATGTAAGTACATATATATATATATATATATATATATATATATATATATATATGCATATATATATATATATGTATACTTACACGCATTTATACACACACACACACACACACACACACACACACACACACACACACTTAAAGATGGGCTGTGGGTCACCAGACAACTTAGGTAAGTGTGTGGAATGACTTTTCTGGGACTCCACTCAGAGTCAGTGTAAGTAAAACTTGTGTCTCTGAATCTGCTTGGTGCAGATTCCCATTTCTCCTGTTCTATTGGCATGGCTGGTGTGCATTAAAAGTGTAATGGGTTTAGGTCTGAGATGTGAGGCTTTATTTTCTACTGCAGTCTAACTTAACCTAATTACCAAAATCTGGCAGTTCTGGGTAGGTAAGAGGTAATGGTTGTCAAACTGAATTACAGAAGGAATTGTTACTACCTTCAATACCTTTCAATTATGTAAATCTTGGCTTTTCCTCAGTTGGTTCCCATCACCCAACAGCTGGTCACTGAAGTGATGCTTCTCATACTCTGGTTTGTTGGGGTGACATCTATCTCTGTGTGAATCTGTTGTAGGCACCTTCTACACAGAAGGAGGCACTCATCATATTTAACAGTCTTGTGACACACAGTCTATATTTTGAGAAGAGTGAGGAAAACTACCATTTTAAAAAAAATTTTATATTAGATATTTTATTTACATTTCAAATGTTATCTGCTTTCTTGGTTTCCCCTCCAAAAGCCCCCTATCCCATCCCCCCTTCTTCTACTTCTATGAGGGTGATCCCTCCACCCACCCACCCATTCCCCTATACTGGGGCATCAAGCTTTCACAGGACCAAGGGCCTCTCCTCCCATTGATGTCCTACAGGGCTATCCTCTGCTACATATGCAGCTGGAGCTATGGGTCCCTCCATGTGTACTCTTTGGTTGGTATTTTAGTTCCTGGGAGCTCCTGGTGTGGAGTGGTCTGGTTGGTTCATATTGTTGTTCCTCCTATGGTTCTGCAAATACCTTCAGCTCCTTTCTCTAACTCCTTCATTGGGAATCCTGTGCTCAGTCCAATGGTTGGCTGTGAGTATCCACCCCTGTAATTGTTAGGCTCTGGTAGAGCCTCTCAGGAGACAGCTATATCAGGCTCCTGTCAGCAAGCACTTCTTGGCATCCACAATAGTGTCTGGGTTTGGTAACTGCATATGGGATCCCCAGGTGAGGCAGTGTCTGCATGGCCTTTACTTCAATCTCTGTTTCAGTTTGTCTCCGTATCTCCTCCCATGGGTATTTTGTTCCTCCTTCTAAGAAGTACTGAAGTATCCACACTTTGGTCTTCCTTCTTGAGCTTCATATGGTCTGTGAATTGTATCTTGAGTATTCTGAACTTTTGGGCCAATATTCAATTATCAGTGAGTGCATATCATGTGTGTTCTTTTGGGACTGGGTTATCTCACTCAGGATGATATTTTCTAGATTCATTCATTTGCCTAAGAATTTCATGAATTCATTGTTTTTAATAGCTGAGTAGTACTCCATTGTGTAAATGTACCACATTTTCGGTATCCATACCTCTGTTGAGGGACATCTGGGTTTTTTCCAGCTCCTGGCTATTATAAATATGGATGCTATGAACATAGTGAGTCATGTGTCCTTGTAATATGTTGAAGCATCTTTTGGGTAAATGCCCAGGAGTGGTAAAGCTGGGTCCTCAGGTTCAATTTTCTGAGGAACTTCCAGATTGATTTCCAAAGTAATTGTGCCAGCTTGCAATCCTACCAGCAATGGAGGAGTGTTCCTCTTTCTCCATATCCTTGCCAGCATCTCCTGTCACCTCAGTTTTTGATTTTAGCCATTCTGACTGGTGTGTAACCACCGTTCTCAATCTCTCTGGCAACCTCCTCACCAACTCCAAATCCAAGCACTGTTGGAAAATGTCCAAATGATAAGCATCAGTATGCTTTGGGGCAGGCCTGTGACACCTGCTCTGCAGTCAAATGAACCATCTGCAGTGGATGGAGCCCAAGGTGAGGAAAGGAGTCCTATGGTGTAGCAATGTTGCAGTGTTCACGTAAAAGGGGGCCTGGTGCTTAGGATGCCCACAGTGATTCATTACTTTACTTGAAGGAAGCCATTATAGGACTGATTTATCTCTTCACTCCAAGCCTGTGTGGACGACATAATCATCTTTTTTGGCAAAGCAAAAATGTTTACACTCCAGCATAGAAGGTTAGAGATGAAAATGAACTCATGAATTGGTTGTTTCTATTGGGCTTTGAAGGTTCACAATATCTTTTTAAGTATTCAATATTAGAGAAATGAGCAAGGGGGAATTTTTAGTCTTAATCAACAACCTTTTGTTTGTTTTTGTTTGTTTTTAATTTTATGCTTCTCCTCCAATTCTGACTTTAATTTTTATTCTAAAACCACCCTTTTGCTCCAGTTATAAGTTAGCTTTTCTTACCACTGTGCTCGTTAAAGAATCAGCCATCAGTCAGAGGCCATCACTGGTCCCTAATACATTATCTATAATGATTGCTCTATAGTTGGCTGCATGATCAAATTTGAACAAATTGTTTACTTGGATTTTCAAACCTAACCTTAGAAGAAATGTTTTTCTCATCACCAAGATATAAGATATTAGAATGCACACTCACACATGAACTTGCATTGGCATATGTGCACACACACAAACGCACACACATGCATGCACACCCACACCCACCCCTTCCATGTACAATAGGTAAATGAAAGATGTAACATTTACATCTGATGTAAATGATGGCTAAAGGTGCTAAGATGCTAGGGTGAGACTCATATTCCACACAGGGATAGAGGAGTCTGACCTTGAATCTAATTTTCTTAGCATTTTTAAGGGCTAAAACCACAAGTTTGGGGAGGGGGAACTGGGAGGGGGTTTGTTGGAGTAGAAAATATTTTGAAGGTCACGGTGAACTGTTGGGCGGCTGCCCAGGACATCTGCGACCAAACTGTTTTTGAAAAGGGAAGATAAATCAGACTGTTTTCAGAAAAAGGGAAGACAAACATGTTTTCCTCAGAAATAGACGGGGCAGGGTGGTATCGGGTAAAAGTTCAGGTTCCCATAAGAAAATTGTCTTTAAGTGCATTATAGGAATAACTCCATCTTGGAGTTATAACTCTTCAGATCCAGGCATGGTGGTACATACCTTTAATCACATGAGACAGGCATGCTGATCTCTGCATTCAAGGTTAATCTACAGAGCAAGAACCAGGATAGCCAAACTTAGGCAGTGAAGGATTTAGAAAACATAAACCCAGTGATAATGTAATAGTACAAGGGGATCATGTTCTAGATCCTGTAAGCAGCAGAACTCCACAGCTTCAGCCACGTGGCTTTAGCTCTAGAGTTAAGAATGGAAGGAACTACTGGGACAATTGATAATGGTTAGCTGGAGCTAAGAAATTAGCATTGATTAAGAAGAGACCAGCATCACTGAGGTGAAATCTTCTGGGACATGTTTTCTGGGAGCACAAAGAAGCTATGTTCCAGAGATAGCCCAGGTTGTACCTCGTGCTGCATCTGGACTTGGTAATGTGTAAGAGTCACCCAGGTGGTACTAGTTTTGAAGGCATGAAGGTGTCATGATGAACAGTTGAAGCTTGGCACTGTGAGAGGCCATGGAAGGCCATTGGAGAAGGCATAGCCTCAGCTGTAGTTCATGGCCCAGGACT
This sequence comes from Mus minutoides, assembly GCA_902729485.2. Taxonomy (NCBI): domain Eukaryota; kingdom Metazoa; phylum Chordata; class Mammalia; order Rodentia; family Muridae; genus Mus; species Mus minutoides. Next base: position 886,168 of record LR753379.1, on the reverse strand, counting down.
GAAGGGGTCATGTAAAGGATTTGAGGCTTGGCACCATGAAGAGAGCCTATGAGAGGCAATTGGTGAAGCCTAGTTGGAGTGGAACACCCCAGTGTGTTGGAGATATCAGTACCATGGGATGATCACCAAGAACAGCAGCCATAGTGGAGTGGATCAACCTGAACTTAGAGTGCTACAGAGGGCAGAGCTAGAGAAGTGATGCTACCCCTTAGGAAGAGTCCAAAAGATCAAGTGGAATCCCAGACACTGAGACAAGAAGCTGTAACATTGAAATTGCCTTGGAGACTCAAAGATGTTAAAGATGCCAGAGTCATGGGATACATACTGAGGAAAGCTGCTAACAGGGAGTGGAAATAGCCCAGGTGAAAGCAGTTTGTTGCAGTCAACAAAGATGAAAAAGGAATGGAGATCCGAAGACTGCTTTGACATCAGCCATGGAGATGCAGAGTTTGGAGTTAGCCCAGCTGGTTTCCTGCCTTGCTTTGGAGATTACAGTTAATTAGTTGGATGAATCTCAGAAGAGACCTTGAACTTTGGACTTTTAACATTGTTGAGACTGCTATAGATTATGAGGACTTTGAAAGTTGGATGAAATGCATTTGCATTATGCTATGTTTAAGTATGGCCCCCATAGACTCATGTGTTTTAACAAGTCTATGAGGGCAAGGGAGTGGAATGTGATGGTTTGTATATTCTTGGACCAGGGAGTGGCACCATTTGGAGGTGTGGCTTTGTTGGAATAGGTGTGACCTGGTTGGAGTAGGTGTGTCACTGTGGGTGTGAGCTTAAGATCCTCACCCTAGTTTCCTGAAGTCAGTCTTCCACTTCCTTTGGATGAAGATGTAGAACTCTCAGCTCTGCCTGCATCATGCCTGCCTGGATGCTGCCATGCTCCTGTCTTGATGATAATGGACTGAACCTCTGAACCTGTAAGCCAGCCCCAATTAAATGTTGCTTTTTATAAGACTTGGCTTGGTCATGGTGTCTGTTCACAGCAGTAAAATCCTAACTAAGACAATGCTTCATGGGTTGGATAAATGTATTCATTTTATCCATTATTCTACCACTGAGAATAGTGTCACTCCCCTATAGCTCTCCTGTGTGCTAGCTATCAGTCACTCCCTTTTCTGAGGCCATAAAATGATATTTTTCCCCTGTGTCCATTGTTTTTCCCTTTTCATAATGCCATTGATGTGAAAATAATAACTGCATATATATATATATATATATATATATATATATATATATATATATATATATATTTTAAATTGTATGCCTATATTTAGTCATACACATTTATGTTTCTTCTGTGACAGTTCATGTGTTGAGAGGTCATTTTCTTATAGCACTAAATAATGTTTCAATGTCTGTATGTATGAAGTATCTCTGTTCACCCACAGAGGGACACACCTGAGTTGCTACTAAAATTTGACAATTATGATAAAGCTGCTACAAAATGTCTGCCTATGGGATTTTATATGGACAGCTTTTCAAGTCATTTGAATACATATTATGGGGTGTGATTGCTACCTTAACATTAGTGTATTATAATTTTATAATATGCTTCTAAATTACCTTCTAAGTTGGCTGCATTATCTTGTATTCTCTCTAGCAGTGAATGGCAGATCCCATTTCTCCTTATCTTCTTTAAAGTGTGACCTCGTCAGTGCTCAGCTCTTTGACACTTTCATCTATGCTTGGTGTCAAAGGACAAGCATTGCTGAGCACCTCTTTCCCACCTTGTCACCTGTGTACTTTCACTGGTACTTATTAGCATCTCTATCTGCTTTTAAGTTGGATATTTATTTTATTACTGTTCAGTGGTAAATGATCTTTATATACTTTTATAGATTTTTTGCATATTGATCTTGTGTCCTCATGTCTTACTTAGTTGTGGGGAAATTTTTGTTTGTTTTTTAGAGATTGAGGGGTTTGTTCCATTTTAACTTATATACCATTTATTGCTTTTCTTGCTCCATTGTTCTTAATGAAGTTCAATTAAACATTGAAGATGAATAATGAGAATAGATATCTATTTGCATCCTTATCTTACAAAAGACTTAGGCCTTCTTCATTGAATATGTTAGCCATAGTCATTTTTAATAAGCAAATATCTATGGATTGAAGAAGTTCCCTTAAATTATCAAACTGCTTAAAGTATTTATGATTAATGAACATTAAGCCGTATCAAATTGTTTTCTTATATCAATTGGCATGGTAATATCATATCTTCTACATACTATTGACATTGTGACTTGTATTGATTAGCTAAGGAACATGGAACTAATAGTGTATATGATGGAGGAAGGCTATTTTGTTTTAGTGCATATTCTTAGTCATGTGTTCTTGGGTTTGATTTACTGGTTTTTAAAGTACTGTTTTATTTGTGTTCATCTGTAGTTTTGTGTGCTGGCAATGATTTCATTTTATTTATATAATTCTGCATTAGTAAAACAAATTAGTGTACTCTTTTTCTTCTAATCTTAGAAGTCATTGTCTGGCCTTGTGTTTTCTGTACCATTTTCCCTTTAAATAATTTTTTCTTTACATATTTGGTAGGATATACTTACAAGCCTACTTGGGCCTGAGGACCATTAGGGAGAATGTATTTAGTTGCAATTTTAATTTGTTCAAAACTCCCTATGCTATCTAGGATGGGGCTTAGCAGTTTTCAAATTTTTGAGGAATTGACCCACTTCGTGTAAATTATCAACTTTATGACTACAGATTTCCTTATCATGCTCACATATTATCTGTTTAAAGTGTTATGTGTCTATGTTGGTATCCTTCCTTTATTCTACATATCATTAATTTTTATCTTCTCTTTAATTTTATTTGTAACTTCATTTTCCTTATAAACTCTTAATCTTATTAATGAGGGAACATCCAGTGTTCTTTAAATTTTTAAATAGAGAATTACATTTATTTGAACCAGGTTCTCATGTAGGCAGTCCAAGCAAGTCTCAAACTTCCTACATATCCAAGGTAACCCTAGAACTCCTACTTCTTAAAAACTAGGATTATAGATCTGTGCCACCATGACTGCTGAGAAACATACTAAAATTGATGTATACATGCTCCATTTCTTTTTTTTTTTTTTTTTCGAGACAGGGTTTCTCTGTATAGCCCTGGCTGACCTGGAACTCACTTTGTAGACCAGGCTGGCCTCGAACTCAGAAATTCGCCTGCCTCTGCCTCCCGAGTGCTGGGATTAAAGGCGTGCGCTTAGTCCTTAAGTCTTGACATTCTAAGTTACTTCTGGTATGATTTTGCCTTTGAACAAATTCCTTCAGTAGTTCATTGTAACAGGGTACAATGGCACCATACCTTCTTTGTTTTCTTTTACATGACTGCTTCCTATTTTCAGCTATTGGATCATTTTCCTGGGTTCTACATTTCTAGCTTTTTGCCCTCAGTTTGTTCCAGTTCTCCTTGTTCCCTGAGACTCTCCTGAGTTTCCTTATGAGAAAGTGCATATTATATCCTCATATAATGTGCATATATAAATTGCACATGATGTAAAATGCTGAGTCTTCTTTAAAGACAAAGAATGTTGACACTTCTAGTTCTTGCTTAGACCAGCCCTCCAGTTTTGACATGCTTTCTGAGAGTTGTTATTCCTTTGTCGATTTATTTTTCAAAGCCTTTGCAGTACTGTTCAGACTCTGCACATCTACCCTGCTGAGAGGCCAATCCAGATTTTCTAGTCATTTCTCAGTCTCCAGTATCTTGCTTAGCTTTACGTTCATTCATTCATTCATTCATTCATTCATATACAGCGAAGACTGAGCCTAGTATGTCACATGATCTTCTTGAGTTGTGCTAATCCTGACTGTGTTCACAGAAGTTTCTGCTCTGAAGGCCTGGACTCCCCTACCTTTTAGTCTTAAACAAAGTGAGGACATGAGTTACTTTGATTGTTACATCCTGCCTAGGTTCAAGCCTAGATGTCAATGAATTCAAAAGAATGATTATAAGTATGTATAAACAACTCAAAGGATACAAAAACAAGAAAAAAATAAAATAAGAAAATTAATACAAGAGGAAAACAGAATTCAAGCAAAAAAGATAGACTTACTGGGGGAAAAGTCAAATTGAAATGAGGTTGAAAATTTTAAAAAAAGTTAGCCAAATAAAATCCGCATTGACAAATTAATCATATGGAAAACAGAGTATTAGTGTTGAAACACAACACAGAACAAATGGATCATTCATTCTGCAAAAGTCAATAGTAAATTTATATTCGTGAATGAAGTCTGAAAGAGTTTGGGTATCCATGAAAAGACCCACAGTTTGGATTATGGGTATTATGGAAGGAGAATTCCATATAAAATCACTGGATAAAGTCACATTTTTTTTCACATCTGGGGAAGAGATAGTCATACAAGTTCACAAGCCTGCCAGAACTACAAGTAGACAGGGCAAAAAAACCATAATTCACTATGATTTTTTTCATTAAAGCATTAAAAACACAGAATAAAGGGTACTATAAGAAAGGGTACTGTAAATTCAAGACACTTACAAAGCCAGCTCTAGTGTGTGTGTGTGTGTGTGTGTGTGTGTGTGTGTGTGTGTGTGTGTGTGTATTCCATCTAATAAAACAATGACTGTCTTGAAAGAAATCCCAATGTTCCAGCAATTGCAGTATTGTTCTGGAGTTTTAGGGAAACCTAGAGAGTTACTGTTCTTCATTCTACTCTGGGATTCTGAAGAACTGAGTCTGATACCAAGGGAAGACGGGGGAAGGATTCCTTAACAATAGGATGAGTGATGCTGCCAATGATAGTGAGGATATGCCAGCAAAGAGTAAAAGCTGCCTTCTTCCATGTCCTTTTTGGTAGGCTACCATTAAAAGATGTGGCTCAGATTTAGGTTGGGTTTCCCACCTCAAAAGATCGAATCAAGACAATCCCTTGAAGTCATACCATACTTCTTAGATATTTTAGTTATTTCCAGATGTAGTCATCAAGTTGACAACCAAGATTAGCCATTAAACTTGCCTATGTTTATTTTTGGCAAATGCATTGCTATGTGACCCCTTTTTGTTCTGTAACTATAAGAACTCATGTGATCTTTTCTGGGTTTGGAAACGTCATCTAGGGCACTCTGACAGTGTTCTTTGGCCACAGTCACTCATATTTGGCTAAAAAAAAAAACCAAAACACAATTTCTTAGATTATTTGGATCAAGAACTATTTTTATAACATCAATTAGACACCAGAGATAATAAATGGACTTCAAGATAACCTCATGGAATGCCATATTCACAGTTGTAAATATGGATGTAGCTTTTATTATCACATGACCAAATAAACATGAGATTTGTTAAAAAGAGGAGTAATCTGGTGACTTAGCTGTGTGGAATTTTGATATTATGTGATAGCCAGGAGCCAGAAGAGTAGTAAAAAGATATATAGTACATGAAATTGAAGAAGAGAAACCAAACATGCGATGGGATCCAAGTGAGTGAGTCCTTCATAAAGGAGGAGAAATCACCTGCAAGGAACGCACAGGGAGCCGGAGTAAGATGAGAAAAACAAATACAAGCCTTAACTTGTGCTGATAAAAGTATGGAGGTTGTCCAAACCATTGTCATTAGACTTATGGAAACAAAAGCCTGGGCTTAATGGCTTCTAGACTGGGAAAACAGGAGACAACATGGTGCCAGTAATCCAGTAATGCAGGCAGCTTTTTTTTTTTTTTGAGAGAGAGAGAGAGAGAGAGAGAGAGAGAGAGAGAGAGAGAGAGAGAGAGAGAGAGGGAGAGGGAGAGAGAGAGAGAGAGAGAGAGAGAATCAGAGAAAGGGAATTGGAGAGTAGTATATGCATATGATTAAATTTCTTTCCTTCCTTTTTTCTTTCTTTCAGACAGATCCTCCTTCTGCTGTGCAGATTGGCCAAGGACTAACAATCCCCTGGGCTTAGCCTTGTAAGTGATTAAGGTGTGTGCTACCTGTTCAGCTCTGTCTCTTGTTTGAAGGGAGTTAATATAGCATGTTTGTGGTATAATATGGGAACTTAGTAAAAAGGAAAATTAGGGATATTTACTCTAGCGGTATGTGTTAGTGGACAAGTTCTTCCTAAAGAACTTGTGTCTTTCGGGATCTAAAGAGATACAGCACAATTTATTAGCTAGACTCTAATTTTTTAGGGGGAGATATTATGTTGGGACTATCCAGTACTGAGGTTCCAATGGTCTAGGATTTAGGCCCTGAAATGAGACTGGGGTGAGCAGAGGAGCTTAAAGCAATGGAAACAACTGCAAGGAGTCATTACCATATTTAGCTGTTGAGATGCAAGATTGAGTAGTTTAATTAAGATTGGGTTTCTGCCAAGTGGGCACAATGAAGGCAGTAGGCAAGGTAGTTAAATGGTAACTGTATACAAGGGGGTGATTGTCATGATGATCCATAAATAACAACTAATTAAGGAGAGAAGTGAATAACCAAAGGGGATGAGTGCACACACACA
>LR753379.1:816816-879598 GCA_902729485.2 Mus minutoides | reverse complement strand
GGTGTCCCCTCACATCCTTAGTCACAAGTCATCTTTTCAGTGAGTCTGTTCTTATATTTCTTATATTTCAAACTTCTATCTCTCCTCCCTTAACATACCCCAAACCTACACAGTGCATATTGACATTCATGGGTTAGATTTATTCTTTTCTTATTCATAGCACCTACTATATATAATAGTATGTTTTAGTTCTGTGGATTCATTTCCCTTATATTTAAATATTGTCTCTTCAAAGACAGAAATGGTACCGGTTTTGCTTCGATCAGATAGCATCTGCTGTTTGATGCAACTTAGTTATTGGGCTGTGGTGATACAATTTTATTAAAACGTCTCTTACCTTCTAAGAGACTGGAACTTTTGCTATATACCTCACAGGCAAGTTAATAGCATTCCTTGGGGCCACTTTTAGACTTAGCCTGAGGCCTCAGCTTTTCCTTTAAGCTAGCAAGGTAGCAAGCAAGCCTGCTTGCCTTGGATTTCCCCATGTAATGATAATTATACTCTTAAATTCTGTATTCTTCCATGCCTCTGAACTAGTTAACTAGACAGCAATTCGTGTGTGTGTGTGTGTGTGTGTTATGGCAATAATTTTCTAAAAACAGCAAACAGACTAAAGTGTCTTATACAATAAACATGTCATAAATCTTGAAAATATTGCTTAATAAATGGTATATTTGCAGTATTGGGAGCTTTAGAATAAGTTGTAGTCATATGGAATAAATAACTTAATTCTTTGTAAAACTATCAAAAACTTGTGAAAATGTCCCTTATTCTTTTCTCAGCTCATGAGTCCTATATTGTTCAATAAATATAGGGCAAAGCCTTTTGCTAGGGGCAGATTTACATTATAGACATAGGCAATAGAGACAGGTCAGATACACATAGCAGACAGACTATGGACAAACCAGCTCTCACAAACAACAGGTGTATGGAAGACCCACAAAGAGAAATGAAGGCTTTACCCTGGTGATTTCTCTTGGTCAAATTAATCTGAAAAATGCAGAATTTTCTTTCCTGTGACACCAGTGCATTTTGATGCCTTTGAGTTTATCTTCAATGAATCTAACTAACACATTAGACATTGTTTTGTTACTGAATATAAGAATGGATTGTTGGAAGTATCTTTATTTATTTAAAACTAGCCAAGAATCTTTCATCTGAAATATGAAAATTGAGTAGTGACAACCCATGGACTAAAATATTGTCAAAATGAGAGAAAACAGGCCAAGGTTTTACAAATGGAGCAGGAGGATTACCAGAAAGGTCATCTGAATGCATGAGACTTGAAGCCAAAGGTTTTTATGAAATTGGGCAGAATAATCTGAGGCTGGCTATCAGAGGCAAGGAGCAGGGATGTACTGTGTGGTGGTAGTGGTGGTGAGGAGAGCTGGGACACAGGGCTGTGAGACAGCTGTGCGTCAGCTAGATTTGGAGAGAAAAAGATACATACAGGAAGATACATAGATAGGGAATATTCTGGAAGTCAGAGCCTTGTCTGAGAAGAGACCAACCAGAAACTCTTGATTTAAATTTATCTGCAGGAGCTGCCAAGATCTTCCAGTCATAGTCCTCTCCGATCAGCTCTTGGCTTCCACTGATTATTGATCAAGCCCCAGCTGTACTCAGAGCTTTGTCAGTGCCACAAAGGTGCCCCTCTCCACTCCATTTTAAGTGCATGATCCTCTAATTGCCACTCATTGAGGAGTTTCTAGCTCTAAGCTTTTATCTAACTAGGATGGACAATCTACTCCTTTACTAACTCCATGTCTTTTCTTATTCTTCCCATATCTATGTTCTTCTTTAACAAGTATGTATTGAGAAGATATTGCAATAACTCCCTTCACTGTGGCTTCAGTGTACAAATATCCATGAGGACCCCTTCTTTACCATTCTAGTTCTGTGCTCATATTTCTACAACGCAGGTGTAGTCTCAATAAGTGACCACATGGCATCCTACACCATCCAACTTGGCACTCCTAATTCCCCTATATGTTTATAATTTGCATACCTTTGAAAATCCATCTAGTACATGAAAGAACTTATCCATTTAATACATTGCTTACTTTATGGACTCCCCATGTCTCAAACAGATGACAATCTCTATGAATAAGGATGTCTTCTCTGTTTGCAGCCTCAGTCCTTGAAGCACCACCTGGCCTTTTCTCCTAAGTGAACACTGCATGTGAGGTTGAGTGCTGAGAATATTCAGTGATACCATGTGAAGGACTATTTTGGACATGATCAGGATGGGAAAGATGTGTCGAGATGTGGGAAGAAGGTCTTTACACTCCCGGAAGGATGCAAAGATGTCAGTATTGTTCTCAAGTCCGTGCATATGTTCATGATGTAGAAGATTACCTCACTGTCTGATTTTACTTCATTAAGTAATATGAAACCTTTTAAAGTATTTTACTGTTAGGACTACAATCACTTGCAATCCTATCCATTGGCCAGGAAACCTGCTGGACTCTTTAAACCTCTACTGAATTTGTGATTGAGTCAAATGGAGTATTTCATGTTTATTGATATACTTAATAAATAATACAAAATAAGCATGGATTTTTTTTACAAAGCTTTTAAATGGACATTATTTGGTCAAAAAAAGAATGAAATGGAGGAGGTTTGTTGTCATTTTAAAACGTTTCCCTTTGTTTTTCTTTAGGGATTTCTCCATCTTTCAAAATATGGTCTCTACACTGGTGCCGGGACCTTAGGACATGCAATTAGAAACACAGGAAATGAAGTTTGGTGAACCTCTTACTTACAAGATATCTTATCTCCCTTTTTCACACAACTGAAGCAACCTAATCAACTTCATTCACTCTTATATTTTAGAATTGCACATTTTCTTGGGTCAACACATGCCAAGGATTTAACCCTATTAGCCCTGAAATAGACACTATCTTTTTCATCCCTTTGATTTATTCATGACATGCTTAGACATTTATTATAGCATCTCATTAAGTAGTGAATGAGAGTCATGTGTGCAGAACAGATTCAAAATTGTTTCTGAGATGTAGATTTTTTAAAAAGTTCCAACATTCCTTCCACAGAAACATAGATGCCAGCATGGTATGGAGGTGCATGCCTTTAATCCCAGCACTCAGGAGGCAGAGGCAGGTGGATTTCTGAGTTTGAGACCAGCCTGGTCTACAGAGTGAGTTCCAGGACAGCCAGGGCTATACAGAGAAACCCTGTCTTGAAAAAAGAAAAGAAAAGAAAAGAAAAGAAAAGAAAAGAAAAGAAAAGAAAAGAAAAGAAAAGAAAAGAAAAGAAAAGACAAAAGATGCCATACCTATATATCAATTATAGCTTTAATGGTATAAGATTATCCGTCTTATGGTAATAAGGTTTTCTTTTTTCTGGGCATCCACTTGCAAAGTTGTGCAAGATTCCATGCTTTAAATGGCAAATGGTATTGCTCATCTCACAGAATTAAAGTCAATCCAGATGTGGATTTGATTAATAGAAGCTTACTAACTGTGGCTAATTACTGATAATGATAGCATCATGAGGCAACCTCCTCATCAATGTCACCTTGGTCTCTTCTGATTACTAGAATAGGAAGAAACTTTACCTGTCGCCCTTCCACAGTCAAAATGAAAACAGGGTTGATTTTAAACCTTGGTTTGAATGGTAGTGAACACAGGTTCAATAACAAGCAGCTATCCAGAAGATGAAAGCTGGTTTTTAGAGCCATGTGGGGACTACAGACCTGTGGTCACTGGTTTTACAGTGAGGACAAATTAGATAATATCCAAATTCTCAGAGTAATGTTTAGTGATCTTTGGGTAGTTTTCTCTTGACACTTAGAGCTCCATTTTAATTGTTTCTGTTTCCTAAAAGCAGGGGAACAGAGTTTGTGTATCAAGAATAAAAGTAGAAATAAATGTCTTTTCCTGTTAGAATAATTTTTTACAATGGTAAAACCCTTAGCATTTCTGCCTGTCCCCATGGAGTCCTTATTTTACAGTATATATTGTTTCTAAATAAAAGAATGTTTCAAGGGAAACCCTCTGAAGATGCAAAAATAGATAATTCACAATCCATTGAATATCCCATGGAGAGCCCTTTATTAATCTTTTAGAACAGATGGCAAAGCAATGTAAAGAGAGGCAAGAAGTTAAAAAGAACCCAATGCCCACTTGCCTTCCAAACAGACTGTGAGTACAGAAATTATTGTGCACATGGGAAAGTCTTTTGGAAAAACTATATCTTGGAAAACTATGGTCATGATAAAGCATTAGAAATGATGGCTATCCAGCTCTCAATTGTCTACTGTATCATTGTAGTTATTTATTTGCTATGATATCCTTTATGTCACTAAATCATCATGTGCTTTTTAAGCTTATTGACCTGGCTCTGGGAGCACGGAATCCTTTCTTCATCAGACTCCAGCACGTTTCCAAGTTTGCCTGTGCCTGAGCATGCTGGTACACTGCTCTTGTACTTGGAAAAGGGAAAAGCAGAGAGAATGGGAAGATGGAGTGCATTCATGGAGATGGTCAGCCCAAGAGTCTTAGTCAGAAGCTATTTCAATAGGACCTCCTTAGCTATTTCTGCTGGATGTTTCAAGTACGTGAATCTCACATCACCCACTTTGTGGTAATGTCTATTTTTCTGGAATGATATTGTGATTGTTAAGAAACAAAAGATCACAGGTTGGTACATCTGTCAACTCTCATCAGGGAAGCTTCTTTCTAAAGTAGAGGTCAATTTACACAAGAGCTACAACCAGTCAACATGCAGAGAGTAGAAGCTTTGGATCATGTGGCACTAAATGAGCAGCTATCTCCAACCTCAGGGATCATCACAGGAGGGGGAGGCAAGATCAAATGATCCAGAGGTAGTGTTTGCCTGCAGAGAAGCAGTGTTTACTGGATACAACAGTGTCATTGCACACATTAACTCTCAGCAGCTGTGACTGTAAGCACACCCAGCATGGATGATGTAGTGGAAGGCTCATGAAATGTCATTGCTAGTTGAGGATCTATCAATAACTGATGACCTCTAAAGGGTTGAGAGTCAACAGGGGCGTATCCAGAGAGACTATTCACCCCCCAGTAGACTGTTCTACACCTAGTAAGTAGATTCACTATTGTTTTAAAGAGCACATGAAGTTGAAAGGGAATGCAGGGGAGAAGCTGGAAGTGGGAGAAAGGGGCTAGGTTTTATCAAAATAAATTCTATGTATGCATTGAAACAATAAATAAGATTGGACCTGCCTCAAGGAACCAACACTTCTAATCAGCAGGATGTAGTCTAAAGAGAGCTATACCACCTTTCCCCTCTAAACTGCCTTCTTTCCTATCTAGTACTGGGGGGGGGGGGTTGGATTGGATTAGAGTGGAAAAGGGGTTGGAAGTGTGGTAGATGCAAGAACCCAGTATGATAGCTAAAAAAAATAGATGCTAACACATATGTCTCCTAAAACTCATTCAGTTTTTATCTTTGAAATGTTGTGTTGTGTTAGAGATTTGAGTATAAGGTGGTATCGAATGAATTCTGAGGAACAACGGAGAACAAAAGGATTATTTTGGAATATTAGAAAGCTGAGCTGTTAGGGAAACTCCAGTTTACAGGATAAGGAGGGAACAAGGGCAGTTACTGTGTACATCACTCTCATTTCTGCAGAAACAGTGCTAAGGATCCTAGAAAATACTGATGTCAGTTTGCATCCCTACAAAGTCATTAACTGAAATCTCACTAAAGTCAAAGCATTATATCATCTGTGTGTTCATGTGGTAGAGTAAGCTCTGCAATCCAAGTCTCATCAACTTGTAAATGCAATATTAGACAATATTCCTTCATGCATGGTCAGCACTCCATGACCATGGGTTTCCCCTCAATAGACATACCCAACCAAGCATTGAAACTGCTAAGCTATTGCTATTTCTGGTACAGTTAACCGTAAGATGGCTGCCTCTTGTGTCTTTGCTTAGCATACCCAGAGTGTTTATTGTTACTATTCCCTAAAGAGTGTTGCATTTACATTTTGTCATATATGTTATATGCAACATGCAGACAAACTTAAGTGTATAGGGGGATTGTGTACATTATGAATGAGTACTGTGCCAATTGATGTGTAAGGGATGAACACTGTCAGATTTGGGTATCTGTCGGGGTCTTTGAAACAGTCCCTTGTGGATTTCTATGGAGGCTGTGCATGATTATAGCATCATTCTCTTTCAAGCCTAATTGCCAGCAACTAGTTTTTCAGCATTCTCCCAAATATTTGGGGGCTCTTGAGAATTCCCAGAAAGCTCATTCTCCTATTGTATCTTCTTGTTCTATTTCCATGTTGCCAGACTGCTGCCTATGATAAATCCAGTATTCTCAGACTTCTGCTGCATGCCACAGCAAGGCTTCACTAATAACTATTGCTGAATTCCCAATGTGATATTAGGGAGAAGTCATGCCAGGCTCATTTGCTTTTTTTTTTTTTTTTTTCTGAAACATAGTGCATGAGTTTAACTCACATGACAAAACAGACTAGGCTAAAATATTTAAGAGGGTCAAAAGTTAGAGATCTGAAATACAACAGAAAAACTTGATCATCTATTTAAAATGGTCACAATTCAAACAATTTTACTTATTTGTGAATTTATTTTTGTTCAGGGGATTGATCTGAGGCCTTCTACATGCTAGAGAAACAGACATCCATGGCCATCCATCCTAACTCTCAGATGTTTTCCAGTAGGCAATACACACAGAGGTATTGATGTGCCTTGAAGAATTGTCACTAGAGTCCAGTGATGCACTTTTAAATTTGGAGACTAGCTAAACATTGAGAGTAACCCATCACCAACTCATTCCTGCTCCCCCTTGTCTCATTCTTTCCTAGAATGTGAATTTCTCATAGTTTCTTCTAAGATTCACTCCTAGACCATATAGTACTCAGCACGAACACATACTACTTTATGAAAATATACCTTTAAAAGAAAAATTCGTTTAAAATAGTTTATCCTCCTTTATAGTTCCATATTGATTCTGTAGACATATTCTGTTTATCCTGATATTTTTAAAATAAATGTTTGTATTACCTGGAGATAATGAAACAATAGAATATTTCAAGAAAATATCCAGGAGAATTGTTTCTTTCAAAACAGTAACACCAACAAAAACAAAAACCCATGTATGAAGCAGCATCAAAGTCATATTTCTGCCTTGCCCACTGAAGAAGAGTACAAGTCACCCCTTCAGCACAGCATTGAATTAGGTCAGTCTGCATTGAGTCCTCTTCACTTATTTGTTTTATTAGCCTTGACACTGCTCCAAAATTCAAATGCACTAAACTTTTATGGAGTGAAGAGCAAGATGTGGTTTCAAGAATTGAGAAGTGGACAGAGGTTCCCACCCCTACCAAGAATTGAGAGGGGGAAGTGGACAGAGGTTCCCACCCCTGCCAAGAATTGAGAGGGGGAAGTGGACAGAGATTCCCACCCTACCAAGAATTGAGAGGGGAAGTGGACAGAGGTTCCCACCCCTACCAAGAATTGAGAGGGGGAAGTGGACAGAGGTTCCCACCCCTACCAAGAATTGAGAGGGGGAAGTGGACAGAGGTTCCCACCCCTACCAAGAATTGAGAGGGAAAGTGGACAGAGGTTCCCACCCCTACCAAGAATTGAGAGGGGGAAGTGGACAGAGGTTCCCACCCCTACCAAGAATTGAGAGGGGGAAGTGGACAGAGGTTCCCACCCTACCAAGAATTGAGAGGGGGAAGTGGACAGAGGTTNAAAAAATTCATTCATTCATTTATTTATTCATGAATTCTCAAACTAACTTCAAAGACAGTATACAGTCCAAAGTAGGATTACCTACAAAGGTCATTTTCCTTCAGGACTCAGTAGTCCACTTGTATAAAGGCTGTCAGAATTTAATGTAATATCCTTTAAAACCACTGAAAGACAGAAGAGAACAAGCTTTGGAGGAGACCAGTTTGGAAGATTGGTTGAATGAGATAGAATGCTTAACGTGATGTTTGAGGGATGAATAGTGATTTTCCACCAGACAAGCAATATGGGATTGAGTATGGTAGTTCTAGGGAAGACAGAAGATTTACAGCAGAAAGAAAAGACAAATCAGATCCCTGGGTGTTGGGGGCACATGGCTTGTTCCTAAAATGAGACTCACTTCTGTGGCTTAGCATGAAAGAGAAATGTTGGAAATCAATTTTATTGCTAGGACACGAGTCTAGTAAACGATCAATGGAACATTTCAAAATCTGGGCAACTGAAAAAAAAGTTGTGTACATTTTATTAATGTCATATAGTGTTTCTTCTCTTGTTAATTAGAACTGCCCATAGTTTTCTAAATAAAGGGCCTGTTACACAAGCCTACTTGGTTTCCAGATATCATCCATAGCATTATGAAGAATGAATATATTACAGACTAAATGGATAGGATTTTACAGGTTGTTGTAGCTGTGCCTTTTTGTTTAGTGATTTTTCATCCAAAGTAGGGAAAAGGTTGTAGGGCAAACTGCATCCTGGACAGATAATAACACACCTCAAATTAATCTCAGCTAGGCTGACAAGAGTACATGCAGTAGCTTCACAGTGGGCTAGAAAGAAATCCAACGGAAAACTAAGAGGGAAGAAAAACAGGGGTCAACTTGTAAAATTCTTACTGAAGATTTTAGCCTAGTGCTTTCAAATTCCACCTGCAGATGTACAGGATGGCTATTAAACACAGATATGAGGTTGGCACTACGTCAGAGCTCAGGTTTGGGATTGGGAGCTTCTAAAGGGATCCTGGGTAGTTCTGACGCTCACAGTCTGTGGCCTTCACTTCCAGCAGGAAGTATGAAGTAATTACTGAGCCAAAGATTTTCTCTGTTCTTCAGAATTAAGAGGAATAAGACTTGGAATGACTCCAATGTACCATCACCAGACTTCTCTTGGAGTTGGCTTTCCCGGTGATAGAGAAGCTTACAAGATCTTTGAAACCTGACTGCTTCCTCTGTCTCCAATTTCATCCAAGTCAGTTGTACACACAGAGTGACCAACCACCTTAGCATTTCAGAAGATCATCCTGGTTTTAACACAGATAGTCCTACGATCCAGAATTCTCTACTCTACTCAGTTCTACACATTCTGAAATGGTATACCAGCATTCACAAGGTGCATGCTGCCCAAAGAAAATCATTCTGGTCTGCTCCAAAAGCCATCCCTCTATCAAAACAGCATACATTTACACAATGGAGTACTATTCTGCTATTAAAAAATGAATTTATGAAATTCTTGGGCAAATGGATGAATCTGGAGGACATAATCCTTAGTGAGGTAACCCAATCACAAAGGAAGTCATTGGATATGCGCTCAATGATAAATGGATATTAGACCAGAAACTTAGAATACCCAAGATACAATCTGCAAAACACAAGAAAATCAAGAAGGAAGAACAGTGTGTGGATACTTCATTCCTCCTTTGAATAGGAAACAAAATACCCATGAAAGGAGTTACAGAGACAAAGTTTAGAGCTAAGATGAAAGGATGGACCATACAGAGACTAACCCACTGGGGATCCATCCCATAATCAGTCACTCAACTCAGACTTGCATAGGACAGCAAGTGTTTACTGAAGGGACCCTGATATAGCTGTCTCCCACAGAAGTGGATGCTCACAGTCATCTATAAGATGGAGCACAGGGCCCACATTGGAGAAGCTAGATATAGAACCCCAGGAGCTGAAGGGGTCTGCAACCCTAGAAGAGGAACAATAATATGAACTAACCAGAACCCCCAGAACTCGTGTCTCTAGCTCCATATGTAGCAGAAGATGGCCTAGTTGGCCATCATTGGGAGGAGAGGCCCCTGGTTACTGCAATCTTTATATGCCCCAATACAGGGGAACGCCAGGGCCAAGAAGTGGGAGTGGGTGGGCAGGGGAACAGGGCAGTGGGAGGGGGGAGGGAACTTTCAGGATAGCATTTGAAATGTAAATTAAGAAAATATCTAATAAAAAATTGAAAAAAAACCCCAAAAATCCACGGCATTTTACAAAATTACAATGATTTCCTTGGAAATAATTTATTTTACAATTTGCAGGATCAAGAGAATATTCATCTCTTTTATGACAATGGGCCCCCAAAACTTCCTTACATAAAAGAAGCTCTAACCACATGGCTTCTCCTTACTCTAGGTTTTTAAAAACTTGCAAAATGTTAAATTTAGCACAGAAAGTGAACTTTGTTTTTGACTCCTGATCTATTTATTTATAGTTGCTTTACTTGGCCTAGCTCTTGAGTTTTCCACATTGTTTTCTGATTTATTGTTATAATTATTCAAAATATTAATGGAACAGAATATCTTCTTTGTAGTTAAGAACGCAATCAATTTTGAGTCTTTAATTGTAATTTTGTTTCCATAAAATTCTTTTAATTTAGCCTAATATAATGGCACATCAACCAGTAATAGGTACATTAAATTGAATCATGATGCTCATATACACATTTTATGACACAATCAAATATCTTAATGCATTAATTCATATCAATCAGTTAATAAAATAAAATAGGAAACATTTTCTATTGCTGCCAACTCTGCTTATGGGATTTACTAGATGGAGGACCTCAACAACCTGACTGGACTCTTCTGTTTGTATATCTGAAATAGGATTATTATTCTAAATTTTACTGTTGGTTTGTTGGGGGAAAACAAAATAAAAAAAAAACCTAAAATTCTACTTTAAGTTCCATATTTTTCCTTATGTGAAACTACCTAATTAGTAGCACAGCGACTGATATTGATAATGTGCTCAATCTAACAGGAACAGTTTGTAATGGCTCCCCAGAGATGCTCTGGATACTGTCTCTCATGGGCACACACTCAGCACTCAATACTTCGAGTGAATCAGATCACTGGAAAAAAAAACAGGAGGGATTTTTAAAAGTAAGTTATTTAAACAGTGTCCTGGTTAGATTTGTCAACTTGACACAAGCTAAAGTCATTTGGGAAGAGGATGTCAACTGAGAAAACACTTCCATAAAATTTTCTGTAGGCACATATCTGGGGGCATTTCCTTGATTAATGACTGGTGTGAGAGTGCCCAGCCCATTAGGAAGAGTGCCACCCCAGGCAGGTGTTACAAGAAGCAGCAAGCAAGCTAGTAAGCAGTACTCACTCCTCCATGGTCTGTGCATCAGCTCCTGCCTCCAGGTTCCTGCCTTGAGTGCCTGTCCTGTCTTCCATCATGATGGATTATAAGATGCAAAATTATAAGCAACATTCTCCTTCACAGATAGCTTTTGGTCACGATGCTTATTAACACCATAGACAGCAAACTAGGTCAAACAGTTAGGTAGTAAATACTTTTCAGCTATATTTTTAAGCATAGATTTTGTTTGAGATATCTGAGTTTATAATAAATGTTATCCAAGGAGCCACATGATATTCAGTAAGACATAGTAGAAGCAATTATACTCATCTGCAAAGAACTCTCAGAGGTTCACAAAGATTTGATGCTTAATGTATTGTACTTTCCTCCCCGCTTCTCTCTCCTTTCTTCCCTCCCTCTCACCTTCCTTCCCTTCCTTCCTTCCTTTTATTTTTCACCCACTACAGAATACATTTGGAGTTAAACAGGGATGTTATTTTTGTGATTTTTCTCAGAACCTATGTCCAAGCACCTTAAATCTTTGGAAGAAAACCTGGTTCTATGGTAACAAGTTGTCTGGACTGCAGAAACCAAAAACTCATTTTTGACCTCTGAAAATGTTCATAACATAACTGGATGCTTCTTACTTTCATCCATCCTTTCTCCCACCCTCTTCTCCCTCTTCCTCTCTTCCCCTCCACTCCTTCCTTCCTTCTCTATATGCTCCACCAGTGTTCTGCCTAAGACTCCCTGTCTCTCTTTGAAGGAGTCATGGCTTCTGACTGCTCTTGGTTTCACCCTTTACAGCTACCACAGTAGGTCCCACTGGCTTTCCTTATTTGATGTAAAAGATTATATTAGAAAGGAAGTCAGGCCACCTGTTTCTGGAGAACTGTGCTAGGCAGCAGTAATGTAAATATCCATCACCTACACAACTATAAACGTTTGCCATCTATAAAAGTAGATGTCTTTGTTTTGCTGAACACTTTTATTTTCTGTTTTATATGCTTGGAGATTGTGCCCCTTTTTTCTACTTATGACATCATGCTGAGTTTACATGTACCATAGGGACAGCATAGCTGTTAGTTTAATGTTACCTTGATCATCTGAGAACTCAGGAGCCCTTGCCTATGTGTGATCACTGTTGACGCCAACTAAGCCGCACTTGCCGACCTCAGATTCACTTGAGTGCTCAAACCTGCTTCTGCCACATCATAGTACATGTGTACGTATGCAAAACATGCCCTTACCCATGTCATTACTGTCCCCCACCTGTGTTTGTGTGGGGTTCCATGATATATATATATATATATGTGTGTGTGTGTGTGTGTGTGTGTGTGTGTGTGTGTGTGTGTGTGTATGTGTATATGTATATGTATATGTATATGTATATGTATATGTATATGTATATGTATATTCTAACCAATGAATTCTGTTTATTGTGGGTTCAGTTTCTGAAAAGCCTCTCCATACCACTCATTCTGGAGTCATGATTTTTTCCCATGGACCTTAGTAATGGTGCCCAAAGTGGGGTATTTCTCTTTTTTAAGTTCAGAATGATGGGCATATAATAAAAAGAGCTAAATCAGTCGACTGTGAAGATATGATTTCTTCTCCAGTGTTCACTGTTAGTCTTCCTTAATTTCCCAGTGATTTCAATGCACCATGTAATGGTGGCCACCTGGTTAACATGGCAACTCTCTTTGTACTTGGACAACCAGGACTCAGCTGTGTAGACCATGTGTTATCACTCAGGGCTTCCCATAAATTTTATTCCCAATCTCCAGCTAAAGGATCACTGAATTACTGTGTGTGTGGATAGGACTGGCGCATACACATTAATGACTGTGATGACATTTAGAAATGGGTCATTTTCCCTTTTCTCAATAAAGATAGTCTTTGTGGGATTTAAATTATCAATGCTGGCTCTATCTCCCACCCAGTGTTATGTCACCATAAAAATATTGAAGTGTAACAAATGATTTGCTTATCTGTCATTACTAATGAAATAGTTGGAAGCAGCTTAGAAACCATTTTCTGCTTTTATTTAGCTGAGGAAAAATTGGGTTCTATGGCTTCCTTTTTATGCAAATGAGCATGTCTACTCTTTTTGTCGACATTATTATGGAGGGATATCATTGATCATGTCCTCAGGGTAATAAATAATTACTCTACTAACGTATTGCTCTGAAAGAAACTGACATGAAGTAGTTTCAAATTAACCACTGCTAATTGCATGCATTGTTTCCTACTTATTACCGCAATCTGATTAACATGCTACTGAGTAGAATTGGCAGCCAAGGTTCTTCCATGCTCTCTTAACTTGTTTTAGTTTTAAAACATGGCTATATGTGGAGTTTATATTGACTTAGAAGAAGATTAGAGCATCAGTGCAGAGGGAAACAGACCCATAACAGTGAAGTGAGCAGGACCACACTTTTCATTTATTTAATGTTTATGAGATCATGTTTAAAATAGGTATCTGCTTTAGACTCCAAATAGAAGAAGTATGCTTTATTATGTTTATAATACTGTGTACATTAAAAATTCATTAGAGCCTTTTCTCATCAGTTTCCTTCAGTAGCTCTCCTACATGAACGAAGGGAGCCCCCACTCACTGTAACACGCAGTTTGCTTATATGACAAGGATGAGTTGATTTTGTCTTTTCATCCCTGAAGTTGCCACAAATATCCAAATTTCTGTAAGTTGGGACTCTGAAAAATGCTATATTTTTGCTATTATGATAGCAAATAATAGCATAATAAATATTATGATAATTATACTAATTATATATAATTAGCATTATTAGTTAGCATCTCAAAATATTGGGATTATACAAAAGGAAAACGACATTGTTATGCACATAACTGTAACCCTAGTGATGCTCTCATCACAGCCACTAAATTACTGTCCTTAGGTTGCTTTATGAATGTTTGGTCTATGTAAGTACTTACACACTTATAATTGTATAAACAACACTGGCCATGCACCACATACATATATTGCTCTATGCACCTTACAGTGACCAGCTCATTTCCTCTTAAATGTTCCTGTACTAGAGGCCCAAATAATTTGCAGTCGAGGAAACCGAGGTACAAGGAGTTAAGAAACATTTTCTAAGAGCCAGAAGTCTCGTCCCTAGAACAGTGCTCTCGACCTTCCTAATGCTGTGACCCTTTCATACAGTTTCTCTTGCTATGGTGACCCCCAGCCATACAGGTTTTTTTCCATTGCTAACTTATAACTGTTATTTCTCTACTGTTAATCCTAATGCAAATATCTGTGTTTTCTCACGATTTTACGTGACCCCTGTGAAAGGGTCACCTGACTGAAAAGGAGTTGTGACTCACAGGTTGAGAGTCACCACCATAGAGTTTGTCTCCTCTAAAAGTCATGAGTTTTACCCAAGTACCATGCTGGGTCAGCATATGTCCCTGGAGTACATACACTCATTGTCTGTAGCAAGGTAAAATGTATTCATGTGATGGTTGATTCTTAGGTCATCTTTAGACCCTGTCAGTTGGTGTAAGATTGGATTTTTATAGCTGATAATACTGCACACTGATCTATTAATGAATATTCTGCTTCTTTCTTTGCATCTCAGTCCTTGCCCTTTATCATGCAGGCTAAGATTTTCTAAACACCCACATCCCTGCAAGTCCCACAATCATACATAACTCTCTCCTTCTCCTGGCTTTGACTACACATGTCTTCTCAGAGCCAAGGCGAATGACCTCATGTTGGTATCTTGAAACCACTAAAGCAGAATTGTTTATGGCATGAGAAACACAAACACCCATCACCCATACCCCACCTCGTCTCTTATTCTACAGTGCTCTCTATGATTCGCTGTAAGGTGTATATGATTCCTCCTGTCCATGAGTGAGCAGTTCTCCTGGACAGAGGGTTTCATATACAATTTTCTATATTATGGAGTCCCTGTTGCATTACAATGCCAATATTCATGGGTCTGAACCTTTCCTGGACCCAAAAGAGTAACCCACAGTGGTAGAATTTCAGCATCTGGGCAGCCTTGTAGCATATGGCCCATGAGCTTTCTCTTTCAATTCTGCGTCCATGGCAGATATCACTAATCTGCTCTGACATGATGGAACTTGGCTTGATCCCCGGAATCCTCATCAACAAAACAGTCTCTGATCTGGACAGCCCCTGCTCGTCTTGGTATCAGAGGAGTTCAAATTATTTACTGTACCTAGAACCAGAAATTCTTCTTCCTCCTTGTGATATTCTCACCCTTTATTATGTATGGGTCTCTAGATAGTCATAGGCTTCAAAATGAGGACCATATAGGGAAAAATGACTAAGTTTTTTAAAAATTTAAATATCTGAACTTAAGGTCAAGTTGTCATTCTGCCTGATTTAACATAATCACTATGCTATTTATATGTGCATGCATGTGTGTTCGTGAATGTATGTTTGGTCAGTTAGTTTATGAAATAAATATATTCTTTGAAATCAATCAAATGTCAATATTCTTTAACTGATAATCGAGAGGACGGAGCTTAGTTTTGACAAAAAAAGTTAAAATTTTTACAATTAGGATGTCATCTAGAGATAGAACAGTCTAGAAAATAAAATGCTGTGCACTTTTTTGCCTGTTACACTATTACAACTCTGATGTTTCAGGATGATTCCTCTAACTTAACGTTTTGTTTAGCTTTGGTGCTGAAGGTGGAATGTGGACCCTTGGCCTGCCAAGCACTTTATCACTCTAGAGAAGGTACATGTTTGTTGGGCAGTTGAAGAAAGAGTATTGGAGATATATTGATTATAAAATTGAGTGGTTGGGGTCTATGGGGAAGGGTTCATTGGCTCGTTAATGCAGAGAAAGGTGATTGGTGAGATTGTGTGACCAATTTATACACGAACAAACTGACTTACTAGCTACATATAAAACTGCCCGACCATGTGAAAATAACCTGTGTGCTTGCAATAGTCAAATAGTGCAAGGGTTCCCATAAAGCAGGGGAGGTTTATGGCAATAGCTGAGAAAGGAGGGGAAGACCTGAGGCGATTAAAGAAGGCGTGCAGGAACGATTCTCGATTAGGAATGGGCATAAGATGGGGACAGGTAGAAATAAAAGAAAGGAGAAGCACACTGTCAGAAGGGACTCTGCAGAAAGAAGCGGCTTATTTACTGGACAGTGATGTCAGGTCGTGCGCATTGGCAGTAGGAAGCTGTGGTTATGAGGAGTGCGCAGGCTCACTAGATTCACGCTTTATCTAGAAGTGCCTGCCAATTCAGTCTGCAAAACCTTTATATTTGATATTTTGGGTTTTAGGGCCCAGTATGGTAGTCATTGTGGGAATCTTTACTATTTAAGGGCTGGCTTCTGTGAAAACAAACCCAAGAGTTTAAATTTAGAGAGCATGGGTTTGAAAGTATGACTACTGCTCACGATGGGTGACTCCATGGGTTGCTTGACCTCTGGGAACCTTCCTTTCTCCATGCGGATAAAGTATGTAGCGCTTGAGGGTGGGAAGGCATTTGAGAAATAAGTAATTATGCTCATTTCCATCTCTACTTTGAGGCCATGTGAGAGAGCAGTGCAGGACTTAGAGAGGACAAGATTTGTGCAAATTGTAGTAGCTTCAGGTTGCCAAGCAAGGTACATGCACGTGGGCTCCCTAGTACTGAGCCAAAGTGCTGATTCTATTGAATATATTTCAGGAGTCATGAGATCTGACTAACCTGTTTAGAGCATATATAACATGCTTTCTGGAAATGGCCAACACCACTTAGGTGATAAGATTTTCAGGGGTTCAATTTCAGAAAATAAATTGAGTGAGACAAAGGGCGAGCCTACACAAGTCACCTGGACAGTATTCCAGTGCAATGCTCCTGGCTAGAGTGACCGACAGGAAGATGTGATGTGTATTAAAGAAACAAAGGTATCCCAGAGGAACTTTTCAGGGCATTAAGCCGAGACATGAAATGGATTCCATGTGGATTGGGAAGTGGGCAGCAAGTTTTCACAGATGTAGTGATACGGGCTTTTCTCCTCTCCCTTCTTATAAGAGCATCCAGCACACATTCAGAAATCTGGCGACTTAGCAAACTCATGAGTGGTAACTTCATATCAGCTGGATGTAAGAGGGCCCCTGGAGAGGTTCATTAAAGCCAGTGTTTGTAAGCAGCCAGTGGGTAACGAGAACCATCAGCAAGATGTTTAAACACTCGATTCTCCCGATAGCCCAGCCAGCTTTTAACTGTATCACGGAAACTGTCCTGGGGGTGCAGCTGGACGTGAATCCAGCTCTGCGTTGGCAGGGCCAGAAATTCTCTTTCTGCTACAAATCTCCACCCTGGTGAGGTTTGTATAGTTTTGGCATTTTCATTGCAGATTAGTGAGCAAATCAGCCACCAAGCCAAGAAAAGGGAAAAAAAATTCCCAATAAAAGTCAACCAAATCAAGATGTCTTCATCTATTTTTCAGTGGAGGGAAATATAGCTGGTCTCAGTGACGTCATTCGTTGCACTGAATGCATATGGGGGCTTTTGTAATATCCGGTTTCGTAGGGCATGATGAAGAGGGAGCCTCAGCAGCATCCCTTATTATTTAGTGATTTTGCCAGGCTTGAGTAGTGACACTAATGTAAATTACACAAGCATGGGAGAAACCAGAAGCGCTCGAATTCAGGAAAGCAGCCAAGTGTACATGAGAACTGAGGAATGTCACCGCCAGACAGAGGAAACTTGAAAACACCTATTGGCGTTTTTAGGTAGAGAATATTCGAACCTATTGCCGATGGGTGCTGCCTGTGCCTTCATTTCCCTAAGATTTAAACTAAACAGATATTAAAGGCGATTTGAAAACAATAAAAATGGCAGCTTTATTCATGTAGATGTGTGCATACAAGTGTGTGTGTGTGTGTGTGTGTGTGTGTGTGTGTGTCACACGGGAATGCACAATGTGTGACTGTTGCACATTAGAGGGTGCTTTTCACCTCAGGTCTTGCACAGGCGAGGGAGCCCTCTACTGATTAGAAACTGTACTAGTTGAGAACTCAAGGTTACTTTTAGTCCACCACTTGCATCTCTTCCTAGTGCAGGGCATTTTGCTCATGCCTTTTTCAAGTCCTAAGAGAAGTATTTTTGGTCTTGTTGTTTTTTTGTTTCGTTTTGTTCTTTTTGTTGTTGCTGTTGTTGTTCTTTTTCAAGGAATTGATGGTGTTGTTAATATACCTGCGCAGGGGCATGTAAATTCCTCTCACCTTTCACTGTAAAGCTGATTTTTGCTTTGATTCAAAGAAATCACAAAGGTTTACATGATTGTGATATGAATGTGAAACAGAAATAACATTTAACTGTTATCTTGGTTTATCAAACTTGTTTTTTTTTTTTGGTGTATGCATTATTTCTTGTATACTTTTATTTCTGAAATAGAAAAGAGGTTAACTGAAAATGGTAATAATTTGAGCTGATTTGAAATTATTTAGATGGGCTCTATTTTTATATTTGTATTTTTTTGTTATTCTGTTTAGCTTATTGTACACAATGAGCTACATAGGGGTAAATTGGATGCTTACTTCCCTTTCTGTTTATCAAACTTCAGCTTCGTGCCTTTACAAAATAATTACAGGACAATGCTTAAAAGACTTAAATCAATAGGGGGAA
This sequence comes from Mus minutoides, assembly GCA_902729485.2. Lineage (NCBI taxonomy): Eukaryota > Metazoa > Chordata > Mammalia > Rodentia > Muridae > Mus > Mus minutoides. The sequence continues at coordinate 860,860 of LR753379.1, read as the reverse complement.
AATACAATCAGACATGCTTTCAGTCATTTTCAGAGTGGCTGGGTTCACTGTAGTATGGGGTTACTGTCCTTCCTCACCCCAGCATGATGACAAATTATGTAGCATGAGGAGTACTCATTCCTGTTTTTAATAAGAAATTAATATATTTCTTAGAAATTTACATGGAATTTCATTCAATTTTTATATGTATTTAAAGAGGACTTCCTGAAACCATGCTTTTCTTAGACGTTCACCCTCAGTTTGGGTCTGAGTCTACCATGCTGCCTTGAGCTCTGTTTCCAAAAAGCTAGATGTGAAGAAAGCATGGTGAGATAGCTGGCTAGGGTGTAGGAGCGCTGTAGCTTAAATTCAGGTCACCTTTTGGCCTCAGCACCGATGCTGTTTCCATGCCAACGCCCACTTCCTCAGTGGTCCACCCTTTCTTTTGAAGTTCCTGTATTAAAGGGGACCCTTAGCTTTGCTTGGAGTACTAGATATGAAAACACGTAGCAGGTAAACACGGGGTGATCAGTTCACTGTTCATAACAATCACCATATGACATGCCTACTGTGTGCCACCTTACTCACATAGTATAAAGGCCAGTTAGTACTTCTTGAGTGCTGTGTCCTCAGAGACTCCAGGGCTTCATTTCCTGGGTTCCTAGTAAGGGTAGAACAGCTGAAGTAGCCAGTCTGCCTCTGAATACTCACCTACAAGGAATTTGAACGATGCTCATTTCTGCTGGCCTTTGATGTCTTTAGGTCCAAACATCTATTTCTTGTGGGTTTGACTTCACATTTTTCTTGTGTATTTCAGTAAAAATGCATTACAAATCAATTCACAGAGCAGCACTGATTTGCACAAACATAGCTTCTGATGCTTCCAGACTAAAGAAGTTCAGATTCATCAACTATCACAAGGTTCTCAGTAGGCTTTTTTTTTATTCCTGTCACTTGCCTGTGATCCCTCAGCAAAACCCTGACACTCAGTCCTTCTGATATGGCTGAAGGGCTAGTCCTTGTTATGACCAGAAAATTGGCCACCTCAGCAGGGTGTCAGCAGCAGATCCCTGTTCTGTATACAATTTAAGCCTTGCTGACTCTGAATGCAAATATTTCTTGGGTGACTTGGTTTGTCAGGCTCTCTGATACCTGCTTTGGGTTAAGGTGGCAGAGCACTTTAGTAACAGGGAAGCCCTACTTCAGTTGGGATTGTTTGCCTATCACAATACAAAAACAAATCCTGTTGATGATGTGTCTATAGTGTGCACATTCATATGCCTATGCAAATAGCATTTTATACAGCAGAGCTCTCAACTCAGCCCCCTCACATGGAATGCTCAGTGCCTGGAGCTACCGTAGCTTGAGTTTGCTGAATGTTGGAGACAGATCATTCAGGGTCTATGCTTTGTTCAATGATCAGGAATGGATACATAAAATTTGGGAACAGAAATAAAATTTGCACAGGCAGAGGGAATTTAATCAAGCCTGAAAAAGAAATGATTATGTTACTTTTTGGAAAGAATCATTTAGTCTGCTGCATTTCCAGTGAGTTAATTTAACTGTCTGGGGAAAAAGTTCCATGCAGTATTATGTTCTTACCCACTAACCAAAGGAACAGTATTATTTTAATTTAGAAGTTGTTACTCCTCTTCTTATGTAACCAGTAGGTCAGCAAACCATTTCCTTCAGAGCATGCAGTTGCCTGCTGAATAAAATAAAATAAAAATGGCACCTTGTAAATTTCTGACACATTTTATCCTACCCCAGGACTGAATTCTCATGCTTACATTTGCTCTGCATAATGCTGTTGTTTTTGCAGTACTTTTTTTTTTTTAAATGAAAGACTCTCCCCACCTAAAAGCTGATGGGGCACAAGTCATAGTGTCTCAGGAGATCATCAGGCTGGAAATGTAGTTCTGGTTCAAGAGCACAGACAGCACAGGAAAAGGACACCCTGCCCAGGAAAGATCATGACTGTGCTACCCAGCCAAGCATGTAACTAACCGTTTAGTCACCTTCTCCATCTAGGAATGACAGGAGTACATTTTCAACAGGCAACCAATTTGGTCTAGAAGGGTTATATTGCAAATCCTCAAATATGGATTCTGCAACATTTTTAGGCATTATTTTAGATCTTTGTATGTTGGTTTCATTTCCTGGGTATTATTTCACTGAAAAACCTAATACTTCTTGAAATTTAAATACAGCTAATGGTTTAATAACAAATGCAAATTGGTCGTGTGACAAGGACATTTTAAGAACAGTCGGTCACTGCTTAAGACTCTTGCAGGTAAGGCTACAGAGTATAAGAAGTGCCCCATAGTCTCAGGATTCCAGGTTTAGTACTTAAGTGAGGTTTTGTCAACAAATTGTAAATCACTCATGGGATCCATGTCACTTGGAAATAAATTGGCCACTCTATGTGTCAGCATAGATAATCATCCAATGGTCTGAAAATGGAAAACCCAATGCTGATCATTTCTTTCCATCTATGGTAATGAGCAACTTGGTCATTATCTGAATCTGGTCATCTGTAATTCAAGTGTGTCAGTATTTAGGGAACCCTGCAAAGATTAGGGTGTAGCACTGTGTGGCTTAGTTTTAGTAATCTGTCTTCTCTGGATTTCTGCAGCCTCTCCCTTGACAAGACTAAACAGAAATGCTATGCTCTCACAAAGAGAAAGCAGACCAGACAAGACAGAGCCAGTTTGATCCTATTTTTAACACACACTTGTTATGTCACCTTGGGCACAGTCCCAAACCTCTACAGCTCAATTTCTTCATCTGGAGGAATAACACAAATCATACATTAATCCAATAGTTGGCTGAGAATGTAAGAGAACTCAGGAACAGAGTGTTCAAGCATTGCTAAATTTCGAATGAGGATTATTTATAATTGTATTTAACACTATGTTGGCCAACTCTCCTATTTCTAAAGTTAAAATAATTGTTTCATCTCTGTGTGCCACACGTTATTTGAAGTATGTTACCTGCTGACATGGCATATAAAACTGCATATATAAAAACATGTTGTGCCGGGCATGGTGGCGCACGCCTTTAATCCCAGCACTCGGGAGGCAGAGGCAGGCGGATTTCTGAGTTCGAGGCCAGCCTGGTCTACAAAGTGAGTTCCAGGACAGCCAGGGCTACACAGAGAAACCCTGTCTCAAAAAACAAAAACAAAACAAAACAAAAAAACAACCATGTTTGTTAAATATGTTTCTTATCTATAAACAGTCATGCACGCTCGTACACACACACACACACACACACACACACACACACAAACCTGCCAGATGCTAAGGTTTGGAAAATTTCTTGCTTGATTACACCTAGTTTCAGGGTCTTCTGATATCTATTGTTTAAACAGTGACAAAGTAAAAATGGGAAGATAATTCAGTTGCTCAGCTACAAACATGTCAGTGGTAAAGCGACACTGTCTGGCATCAATAGAGCAACGAAGATGAAAGTGTTAAGTGTCATATGCATGAAGGAGCTGCACCAGCAGAGTTTGCACTTTCAGGGAACAAATGGGACACTGTGTATTATTCTTTGGAAGTGAAAGCTTCAATTCCTACAAATCTCCTCTCTTAAGATTCACCGAGGAATTTGAAATGTAAGTGGCAATTAACCCAGTACTAAATATTCCTTGAATCATATTTCCCAGAAGTACTTGCAGTCACTGCTGAATGTGTAACTTGCTCTGAGTCATTCTGAAGAAGTTCTAGAGCTCTAGTTAGTTAGCATGGATTGTTTTTTGGCTAAACTTCCATAAAGTTACTATGCAAGTGTCAGAACTCTTGCTAACAATATAAAAAAGATACACATAATATTTTAATAAGTTTATGAGCTGATGTTTAAGACTTAAAATGATTTAGAACAATTATTGAAATGACATTTTATTTCAGGCCTTGCCCCCAGCCCATTTTATTAATTATAGAATTCAACATAGACTGGAACATTCAAAGAAGCACAGATGTATTTAAAAGAAGAGAGGAGCCTTCCTCAAGGAAGACCATTTCTCCAGCTCTCAGTGGCCCTTAGCTGCCTAGAATTCTTTGTCTAAGGGTGGAGGCTAGTGAGAGTTCTCCATTCCATGTTAATGTGTCTAAGGTATCATTCAGGCCTTGTTTAGGCAGCCATAGTGAGTTGGTTATCCAATACCAGGCTATCAGACTTGAAATCATATATGCATACATGTAATATGCAGACTAAACTGGTTGCATTTATATATTTAGGAGAGTGTGTATATGATGTGTGTTATGTGAGTGTGTGTGTGTGTTTACAACAATTTTAAAAAGAAACATGCATTTGAAAGATGTATGTGTATGTGTGTGTTTATGTATGTATATATGTGTGTAACAACAATTTGAAAAAGAAACATGCATTTGAAAGGTGTGTGATGTGTGAGTGTGTGTGTGTGTGTGTGTGTAACAATTTGATAATGAAAAAAAGAGAAAAGGGAAAAATTAAAAATATTTAAAAAGCAAAAATAAAACAAAACAAAATAATAAAATAAGATAACAAAAAAATAAAAAAGAAAGTGGATATAATTTTTACAGTTAAAATTAGCATTGTCTCTTGTTTGAACCCCTAAATAAGTTTTTCTCTAAGGATTTATCCTTAGGTTTTTTTTTTTTTTTTTTGGTTCTTTTGAGATAGGGTTTTTCTGTGTAGCCCTGGCTGTCCTAGAACTCACTCTGTAGACCAGGCTGGCCTCAAACTCAGAAATCTGCCTGCCTCTGCCTCCTGAGTGCTGGGATTAAAGGGTATGCCACCATTGCCCTGCAGTGTGTTGCCTTTTCAATTATACTCTCTATCATATGCTGAATTTAGTCTTTTGTCTTTAAATTCTAATTCTACTCCTTGTGCCTTTCGAGTTTTGACCTTTTATTTCAAGTTCTTGTTTATAGTTGTAATGCACAGTAGAAGACTCTACTATTATGTGCTGCAGTATAGGTATCCTGCACATAATCAAATTCTGCCTATGCTTTATATCTTTACCCTCTTTATATTCAGTTTGTTTTTCTGAGCTGATTATCTACCTAACCATCCATAGGAGGATTCTAACACACTCTTTCAGCATTTTGACCTCAGTTTCCAAACTCAAGCATTTCTCAATATAGTCTGCCCTGCAGCTGGAGCCACCATATTAGTTTCGTTTTTCTTATCTCTATACTACGTTATTTATTGCCTTGCTATCCCTGTCTCTGCTTGTACTCTACTCTCAAATGACTACTTTGATCAAAGTTGGATTCTCAAAATATATAAATACTCATGATTTATGATTTATGTTTAAAATTACCCATGACCAAACTCAAGAAGAGTGAAGATCAGAATGTGGACACTTCGCCCCTTCCTAGAATTAAGAACAAAGCACACATTGAAGGAGTTACAGAGATCATGTGTGGAGCTGAATCAAAAGGATGGACCAACTAGTGACTGCTGCAGCCGGGGGATCCATCCCATAATTAGCCACCAAACATAGACACGATTGCATATGCCAGCAAGATAGTGCTGAAAGGGCCCTGATATAGCTGTCTTGTGGGAGGCTATACCAGAGCCTGGGAAACACGGAAGTGGATGCTCATAATCAGCTTTTAGATGGAACACAGGACTCCCAAGGAAGGAGCTAGAGAAAGTACCCAGGGAGCTGAAGGGGTCTTCAACCCTATAGGTGGAATAATAACATGAACTAACTAGTACCCCCAGAGCTCAGGTCTCTAGCTGCATATATAGAAGAAGATGGCCTAGTTGGCCATCATTGGGAAGAGAGACCCCTTGGTCATGCAGACTTTATATGCCCTAGTACAGGGGAATGCCAGGGCCAAGATGTAGGAGTGGGTGGGTAGGGGAGCAGGGTGGGGATGGGGGAGGGTATAGGGAAATTTCTGGATAACATTTGAAATGTAAATGAAGAAAATATCTAATAAAAATTGAAAAAAAATTACCCATGACCTTGTATTGCCCATTAAATGTGAATCTCCCTGTGACTATGTCAGATAAGCCCACCCATGCTCCTGTTTGTAGAACTGAGCTTGCTGTTGTCACCTTGTCTACTTACCTATTCTACAAAAATCATTTTGTTGATTTTATTTATCTTTAGATTAAATTAATAAACTCTCATTGATTCTCTAAAATTCTAAGTCTTTTGTCAATCTGTTCTTGGCATTCATTTTTCTAATTTTTCCCCCTCTACAGCAGTAGTTTTCAACCATCCTAAGACTGCTGCCCTTTAATACAATTCTTCATGTGGTGGTCACCCAACCATAAAATTATTTTCATTGCTACCTCATAACTAATTTTGCTAAGGTTGTATATCATAATGTAAATATCTAATATGCAGGGTGTCTGCTATGTGACCCCTGTGACAGGGTCATTCTACCCCAAAGGGGTCGTTACCCACAGGTTGAGACTGCTGCTCTAGAGCTATACAATACCAGTGTCATTTTGCATGTGTTTTTGCATGTATCTATCCATAATCGTCACTATTCTTCTGAAGATTTGGATCTGCTACAAAATTTTCTGTAGGCTCTTAGAGGAACTTTGGCTTTTATATTCCTGAAGTCCATACTTGTGTGGTATCGCCCAATTGCTCAATGTCTGGCTTAAGTGATTAGGAGATGAAGTAGGTGACTCACTCAGACTAAAAGGTGACCATAATTTTCCATGGTTGACTGTACATATTTTATATAAAAATCCTTAGAGAACTCAATACATGTAAATTAAAGTTTAAAATCTCTTTTCCAAAATGAAAGTTTCTCAACAAATTACTTTTCCATGTGGTCACTGATTGTTTTAAGCATATGTTAAAGATGTTTTAAATTGTACATCAGTCAAATGCAGTCAGAAGTGTTGCTTTGAAAGTCTGTAAGAAGAAAGTTTAAATCCTTTGTAAGACTATATTTTACACCCCAAAGTTATGATCTCTAAGATAAATGTTCTTACTTTATTTAGGAGGGACTCTTTCTTATATAAGCATTGGCTTAATTTTGTTTTCAAGTATAATATTTATAAAGAATATTGAAAGTGACAGAGAATACTGGCATGTGCTAAAATGTTCATGAAGGACTGACAAGGACTGGAGGTAGTAATGGTGCTGTGTGTGTGTCTTTGTGTGTAATGTTACATATGGTCTGGCTCTCCAGTGTGTAGAGGCATTTCTTTGGACAGAATAGCATTTCATCAGCCATGCATAAAGATTATGGAAATTCATAATTTTTGCACATTAATATAAAATGTGATAGATTATTTTTGGCCATTGTTCTTTTATTTCTCATAGTTTTCCTGTTCCCAAATTATTTTATTCGAGCTCAGAGCCTGTGTGCCTGATACTTGACTACAGAATTATGCATATGTTTCAAGGACAAAGAGTGTTCCTCACAAGGCTCAAAAACTACACCCTCAATTTAGCACTTGTCAGAAGTATTAGCACTCATCACATTTTATATGCTATTTAAGTAAGACAATTATGTCCACGTCTGTGTAATATAAATGTTACTCGACCCAGAAAATCATTCTTCCTCAGAAGCATGGGCAAAACTTGCCAAAATAGCTCTTGACTCCTTTGTTGTGACAAGACTTATTTCTTCTCTTGAGCAAGATTTGAAACCAGAGCCATGGCATTTATATTGGTGATAATTCCCAGACAGATTTTTGGCTAAAGCACAGGAAAAAAAATCCTTCAGGTTTAGCCCTTTTCCATTTGCTTCATGTTTCTGAACAGTTAACATTGCCCTGTGACTTGAGTGGCTTCTTTGTGATCCAGATATTTTGTTTTAGGCCACAGAGTCACAAGTCTACACATGATTAAAATAATGACATATCTGACCAGGGTTCTTGGCTTTTTTTTTCAGACAACTTGACATAGAAGCTATACATTACAGGAAATGCTTAGAGGTATAAACTAGTATGTAGTCAGTAGGAGTTTCTCTAATAAAGTATAACCCTGGGGCTCTTGGTATGGCTCTGTTTTATCTTTGAATGGTGTTGTAACAAGACTGAGTTCAACTACAAAACAAACAAATACAAGATAGAACACAAAATTTGACCATAAATGATTTAAAAGAAGGGTTTAATTTGCTTGTGAGACCAAAGAGCCAGTAGCTGGCAGCATAGGCAGACGCACCTGAGAGGCCAGAGCCTTTTCACGATGCCATCTTCACATGGCACTGTTTATCTTAGCTTCTTTTGTCAAGGTCACCAGATGATTTTTGCTCTTCCAGGCTACTGGCTCATATGTTCTAGGCTTAAAGAAGAGGAGATAAAATGTCCTTCTAAAGAAATGTCTCCATTTTACCTGGAAAGACACCATCTCCACTGAGACTTCTATTCACATCTCTTTGGCCTATCTGGTACACAGGCATGCCTACTTCCAAGAAATGTGAAATTTTATAATGTTGGAGTCATTAGTAAAGGAGAAGTAGGATAAGCATGCTTTGAAATGATATTTTTAAATGTGACCTACAACTGCATAATACATTAGTATTCCAGAATCTTCCATTTGCCCTTTTAAATCTCTCTAACTGCTTGGCTATAATACCTAATTCAAAGGCTGGTCTCTTTTACTATATTGAACAGATTGTATTCTTTCTTAAGTTAATTTCATCAAGATTCAGGAATTTTACTACATGGAGGAAGTAATGTTAAAAAATAGATCACACACACACACACACACACACACACACTCACTCACTCACAGTAGAGGCTGAGGCAGACAGACAATGGGAAGGCACTCTGAAGGCAGGTGGTTACTAGTGAACTAGCTACGCATCCCATGGGAGGTCTGGGAGTATGAATTGAGATGGAGTCTTTTCTAACCTGAGATAAAGGATTAGTGGCTTTGAATGTTTTTGCAGTTAGCCTTTCTTCATTGGCTACTGTAAGCAGAAGATGTAGAACTCCTGGAAACTTCAGTCACTCAAGTGTCTTGGTTACAGTTTCTATTGTCATGATGAACTCATGACCACAAATCAGGGATTAGAGAGTTTATTTAATCTTACAACACTAAGGTTATTGTCCATCTTTGAGACAAATCAAGGCAGGAACTGGAAGCCAGAATTTGGGGGCAGGAGGTGACATAGAGGCCATGGATGCGCCTTCCTGATATGCCCAAATGCCATGGTCAGTCTGTGGTATCCAACACCCAGGAGCGGCACCATCCACAGTGAGCTGGGTCCTTTCGAATTGATTACCAACTATCAATCATTGATGGAGAAAATGAACCACAGGCTTTCTCACAGGCCCATCTGATAGGGGCACTTCCCCAACTCAGGTTCTCTTTTCCAAACGTCTATAGCTTGTTTGAAGTTGACATAGAACATGTCAGAACAACAGGGTGATCCTTCTGAGGGGGGTGCAGGGGTAAATCAGTGGCAAGTTCTTTCCTGCCTGGATTTCTTTCTAAAAACCCTGAGACTGATGAGAAACATTTCAGATGTTTAAGCAATTAGACTCTATTTAAAAAAAAAATTTTTTTTTAAATTTAAGACACATACATTGAGAATTAAGCTGATAGGCAAGTCTGTCAAATACTTAATCATAGTATCTTATGAAAAGCAAAATTTATGTAAAATTTGTTCTGGCCATAGTGACTGATAGCAAAACAGGTCAAGAGGAACCATGTTTTAATATTTTAGTTAAGCATTATTTAAGAATATATGTAGCGGTTGGAGAGGTGACTCAGCAGTTTAGAACACTGGTTACTCCTGGATTTGCCAGCACCCAAAGGGCAGCACATAATTGCTGTTAGCAGCAACTCCAGGGCCACTGATACCCTCTTCTGGCTTATTTGGCACTGCCCAAAAATCTAATAGATTTGTTTTTCCATTAGTTGTAGTAATATGTATCATAAGTGTGTATCATAAAATGTGTATCATAAATGATGCCCCTTAAAATATGTAAAAAATATACTTAAAAGTATTTGTATGACTAAAGTTAAAGTTTAAAAACAAATAATAGCTATGTATTTTCATACAGATTTGTTCTGCACTGGAGAACAAATTTTCTTTATTTGTTAAAGAAAATTTAGAAAAAATAGTTGTGGACTGCATTATTTTTTAAATAATATTCTGTTACTGAAGTCTTATAAAACAGGTCTTAAATACTCTGGGGACATAGTTATTGCCTTAAGAAGAGGCAAAATTGCTGTATAGATGACAGTGACTTATATGATACATTTAAAATATTTTGTAATAAATTCTGTAATGATGATCAAATATGACCTCATTACAATGATTAAACATGATTTGTAAAATTCATGATTAATTTACAAATACAAGGACTGCTTTAAAATGCCATTTAAAATTCCAGGTGCTACTTTGTCAGCAAAATGAAATTTCTCCTAAGTGGAAATTAATTAAACTAACCCATCAAAGAGCTACAATGTCCCAAGAAAGAATGGTTAATCTGCCAACGTTGTAAATAATACACAAGTTATATGAAAATATTCACTATAAATACATAATTGGTGATTTTGCTAAAGTGAGTGGAAAAAGTTTATTAAAATATTTAATGCTTTGTTAATCATGAGTCCCTATTTTATTATTTGATTAAACATAATAAACTTAAGAGAAATTTCAGATAAACTCAATAATAATTAAATTGTCTTACCTTTTGTGACTCACAGATATGTGAAAACTGTTTTATGATTATAAATACATATGTATCTATGCTAAATTTGCTGCTTTTAAGGTATATGTATCGGACAACAACAAAATCTTTTGTCTATGAGTTGTCTTATTTATCATTTATAAAGAAAGATTTGTTATATAATTTTCTACTCCTTTGTTTGTTTGCTTGATTTTGGTTTCAGAACCAGAAATGAAGACTCCTATGTCCCTCTCTGTCCAAGACAAAATGCAAATCCTTGACACTAATTCCCTTTGCAGTTTCAGCTATTCTGACACTCTGTGTGATCAGATGAGACTTTAGGTCTCAGCACGAGAGGGCTACATTTCTATTATTTTGAAATTCTGAAAAGTAAAACAACACTATACAGTTTCAGACTGTGAAGACTAAGTTGGCAGTAAAATCTCTCATCAGCTACTGCCCGAGTCATCACCAACACGTTAGTCAAAATACTTCCCTCTTTATACTTTGATTCCCAATCTTGAAATCAAAGAAGTTTCATCTCTTCACTGAGTTGTGAAGGCAAATAGTCTTCAGACCTGAGAGTTCTTTAAAGGTAGCTTTATTCCTGCCGTGCCAGCGTAGCACATGTCCCAGAAGCACGCATGCAACTAGTTAGAATATATTATGAGGTGGGACCTCAGCTGTGCATGCATTTTGGGACAGATACAGAGAAAGACTTCTTGTCTTTGAAGAGATTTGCCTCTCGGCTGTTGAAAACGCGGAAGTGCTCATGAATGCCCCTACCTGTCCAGGAACCAGGATGCCATAGCAGTGACCTTTAACAAACCTTGAAGACTGAGACACATTCTGTGAGAAGCAACCGGGCACACAGTCAAAGGGTCAGATTCTGAATGACAGAGGAGGCTTGCTGTAACATTTGCCCAATCAGTGGCACCACTTTGAGGAGCAAGTTAGTTGGTGGAGAAATGGAAGAGAAAGAGAAATAGAAGGATGTGGGCACAGTGAAGAGAGGCAGAACTGGAGACCGGAGGGTATTGGGGAATAGCCTGATGTGAGTAGCCAGTAATGCCTCCTGGGACCATGGAGGGATCCTGGTCTGTGCTGTCACCGGGGACCACATCTAGTCCATAACCCTGCGGTACCAGGGTCTGTTACCACCAAAGACCAGGCAGATAACCCTAGTCTGAACTGCTACCCATGGACTTGATGTCTGAGAGCTGTGCAGATCTGTGCCCCCGCCCCCACTCCGCACCCAACCTGGGCTGAGCTGGCCCTGGGTGCTTGAGAACAGGAGGGCTTACCCCACTCCAACCAACTGCAGTACTCAGGAGAACAAGCCTTACACACTGCAGGGTTTGTGGGTGAACTGCCCCAAGAATAAAAGTGTGGAAGATCTATGTTCATCATTTGTCTGTCATGCTGTGACATGAGGGAGAGAGAGATGCACCCCCTGGCCCATCTATGGCAAGCCTGTTCCTGAGGTCATCAGAGAACAGGCCCTGCACCTCACCTGGGCAGCACAATAGAGATAACGCTGGGTTGTCTTTGAGCCAGTCTGGAAAGCATAAGCTTAGGAAAGCAAACCCTGCCCTCTTGTAGGCTGGGCAATGGCAAGGACCAGGGAGAGACACCCTCCTCCCCTTCCGTGTCCCTTACTATCTATAGCAGACAGGAGATCTGGCCTTGTAGTCATGAGAGTTGGAGAACTGATCATATCCCTTACATAATGTGGCACTCAGGAGAGTGGTCTCCAATGGAATAGAATTGAAGACCCAGAAATGAACCCACACATCTTGGGTCACCTTATCTTTCACAAGGGAGCTAAAACTATCCAGTGGAAAAAAAGACAGCATTTTCAACAAATGGTACTGGCACAACTGGCGGTCAACATGTAGAAGAATGCAAATTAATCCATTCCTATCACCTTGTACAAAGCTCAAGTCTAAGTGGATCAAAGACTTCCACATAAAACCAAAGACACTGAAATTCATAGGGGAGAAAGTGGGGAAAACCCTTGAAGATATGGGCACAGGGGTAAAATTCCTAAACAGAATACCAATGGCCTATGCTGTAAGATCACAAATCGACAAATGGGACCTTATAAAATTGCAAAGCTTCTGTAGAGTAAAAGATACTGTCAATAAGACAAAAAGGCCACCAACGGATTGGGAAAGAATTTTTACCAATCCTAAATCTGATAGGAGGCTAATATCAAATATTTATAAAGAGCTCAAGAAGCTGAACTCCAGAAATTCAAATAACCCCATTAAAAAATGGGGTACAGAGCTAAAGAAAGAATTCTCAACTGAAGAATGCCAAAGGGCTGAGAAGCACCTTAAAAAATGTTCAAAATCCTTAATCATCAGAGAAATACAAATCAAAACAACCCTGAGATTCCACCTCACACCAGTCAGAATGGCTAAGATCAAAAATTCAGGTGACAGCAGATGCTGGCGAGGATGTGGAGAAAGAGGAACACTCCTTCATTGCTGGTGGGATTACAAGCTGGTACAACCACTCTGGAAATCAGTCTGGCAGTTTCTCAGAAAACTGGACATAGTACTACCGAAAAATCCAGTAATACCTCTTCTGGGCATATAACCAGAGGATGTTCCAACTGTTAACAAGGAAACATGCTCCACTATGTTCATAGAAGCCTTATTTATAATAGCCAGAAGCTGGAAAGAACCCAGATGTCCCTCAACAGAGGAATGGATACAGAAAATGTGGTACATTTACACAATGGAGTACTACTCAGCTATTAAAAACAATGAATTTATGAAATTTTTGAGCAAATGGATGTATCTGGAGGATATCATCCTGAGTGAGGTAACCCAATCACAAAAGAAGTCACTTAATATGCACTCACTGATAAGTGGATATTAGCCCAGAAACCAAGATACAATTTCCAAAACACAAGAAAATCAAGAAAGACCAACACGTGGATACTTCATTCCTCCCTAGAATATGGATTAAAATATACATGGAAGGAGGTGCAGAGACAAAATTTGGAGCTAAAATGAAAGGATGGACCATCCAGAGAATACCCCACCTGGGTGGTTCATCACATAATCAGCCACCAAATGCAGACACTACTGCATACGCCAGCAGGATATTGCTGAAAGGACCCTGATATAGCTGTCTCCTGTTAGGCTTTGACAGTCCCTGACAAATACAGAAGTGGATGCTCACAGTCATCTATAGGGCAGAACACAGGGTCCCCAATGTGGGAGCTAGAGAGAGTACCCAAAAGCTTAGGGATCTGCAACCCTATAGATGGAACAACAATATGAACTAATCAGAACCCCCAGAGCTCATGTCTCTAGCTGCATATGTATTAGAAGACGGCCTAGTTGGCCATTACTGGGGAAGAAAGGCCCTAGGTCTAGCAATGTTTATATGCCTAGTACAGGGGATGCCAGGGCCAAGTAGTGGGAGTGGGTCGGTAGGGGAGCAAGACGGGGGGAGGGTATGGAGGACTAATGGGATAGCACTTGAAATGTAAATGAAGAAAATATCTAATAAAAATGTGGAAAAATATAATGCTTATGTCAATTTGAAAAAAAAAAAAAAAGGACCATATTGAATAGGTAGGGAGAAAGTGGGCAGCCTTGTCTGGTCCCTGATTTTAGTGGGATTGCTTCCAGTTTCTCTCCATTTAGTTTGATGTTGGCCACTGGTTTGCTGTAGATTGCTTTTATCATGTTTAGGTAAGGGCCTTGAATTCCTGATCTTTCCAAGACCTTTATCACGAATGGGTGTTGGATTTTGTCAAATGCTTTCTCAGCATCTAAGGAGATGATCATGTGGTTTTTACCTTTGAGTTTGTTTATATAGTGTATTACATTGATGGATTTCCGTATATTAAACCATCCCTGCATTCCTGGGATGAAGCCTACTTGGTCATGATGGATGATTGTTTTGTTGTGTTCTTGGATTTGGTTGGCGAGAATTACCTATTCAATATGGTACTTGAAGTCCTAGCCAGAGCGATTCGACAACAAAAGGAGGTCAAGGGCATACAAATTGGAAAGGAAGAACTCAAATTATCACTATTTGCAGATGATATGATAGTATATATAAGTGACCCCAAAAACTCCACCAGAGAACTCCTAAACCTGATAAACAGCTTTAGTGCANGAGGAAAAAAAAAGAAAAAAAAAAAAAAAGGAGAGTGGTCTCTGTATCTCAACTGGGCAGGAGGGTAGAGCTAGCCTTGGTTGTGGGTGTTTGCTGGTAATCCAGCCCTGAGGGCATGAGAGTGGGAGAGCAGGTGGGTGGACTGACAAGCTCAGACTCCTCTTAAGCCAGATCCAGTGCTTTGACTTGACCAAACCCATCAGTGAACAGCTGGAGTGCATGAAGGGGCCGGTCCTACAGATCCCAAACTACAGGGTGTCCATTACCCAGGGCAACAACAGACCTAGTGAGGTCCTCGTATTCATAGAATACCAGGAACCAGAAGCCTTGAACCAGACCAATTAGCCATTGCAAGAGAATATTGCAAGCAAAGAAGTGCGGACATGCTGTGACATACTACATCTTCAAGATTTTTTTTTCCTCTGTTTTAGGGGAGTTGCAAGGGTCAGGGGTAGGTAAGAGTGTAGGGGGAGATTGGTAGCACTGGGGTGCATGATGTGAAGTTCACAAAGGACCAACAAAAGTAAAATAATTAACAACAACAATAGTTTTCCCTAATAGACTTTTCTTCCATACAAGTTGAGGCTAGCATTTTATACATAGCTGCACTGTAGTTTCCTCATTAAATGATCTTGAAAAGCAAAGTCTGCTTTGCAAATGTTATGGATTTTTAATAACAAGAGAAAAGAAGTCTCAAATACCTATGGTAAAATTGTCAATACAAAGAACGAAAGTGGTAACGTGTTCACTTATGATGTTTTGCTGGAAAAAAAAAAGAATTATATTGGGGTTGTGAAGATGGCTTAGTGGGTAAAAGCACTTCACATGAAAAGACCAGGCAAGGATGTCTGTGCTAGAGACCTCTCTATGGGCAGCAGGATTCAGGGGTATAAGCAAAGATCCAGGTGAGTTCCCAGATGAATTTGGTTTAGTGAGAGACCTTCTCTAATTAAATAAGGCAAAGAACACAGAGAACACACACAACATCCTCCTCTAGCTTTTGCATGTATACACAGGTCCATACTGCACAATACATGCCTACACACACACACACTGCCTACTCACACATGTAAGCCCAGAAACAAGATATACATATGAACACAAAAATACGCACACATATACATATAACCAAAAATAAGAAATATTTTGTAAAGAACCATCTTAAAACATTGAGAGAGATTAGTGATCTTTTTGTGGTTTCCCCTTATTATTCTATCTTTATACAAGAACTCTGTACAACAAATTCATCATACACAAAACACATAAAAATCGTTTAAGGAGCTGATATTTTATGTGCCAGAACTCCAACCCAATTTGGAAGATAGAAGTCCTTGCCAACAAGTGTTTATTTTTAAGACCCGGACAGCCTGCTCACTATGGCAATTCCAGCAGGCACTGTGAAACTACCAATGACACAGAAGAGATATGAGAAAGAAGCGAGTCGGGATGACTTGACACTACCCTGTGAGTGCGATGACTGTGTGCTGTTCCTTTAGATATTAATAAGATGGGTGGGAGATATAAATGATCTCGTTCTCTGGGAGTCAGGAAGAGAAGCATACTGCTCATTTGATTTGACTTTAGCATGGGAAGTTGTCATTCAGTGTACTGGCACAGAGAGAAGAGGCTGGATGGTGGATGCTGGTACCCCTTGCATCGCCACCTCCAAGATGACTGCATTGATTTTAGCGATCAGACAAATATAAAACAGACATTGTGGTTTGTGCTTTACAGAAATTGAATGTATAGTCTCAGGGTCTCATTTTAAGTCCAGAGAATTCAGCTGTTCCTCTCACAGTTGAATTGTGTCTCTTGGCAATACAACCTGCCCTTTTGTAGACACAGCTGATGATGACAGTGTTGTGAAGGAATGAACTTTATACACTCCTGCATAAATCCTGCCCTTGCTGTGTGCTTTATACTCTTATAGAGCTCGCCCTGGAAATCCTGACAGCTGTGACGACTCACTAGGAAGTAGAACACCACAGACACTCTTAAAAATTTTTGTAAGCTGTTTTCTCTCAGCTTATAACCTTGCTTATGAGCCTGCTTGCTTCCCGTATACCACCTCTGCCTGCTGCCCTGCCCACTTACCTGAGCATCTGACCCTGATGACTACCTTCCTTTTGAGCCAAGTTTTGTCCTTGGATGCCCTGGTGTAAGGCTGAGCCTGGCTTCCAGCCTTGGCACTTCTTGCTTGCACTGACCCCACCACTTCAAGTAAGGGCTCCTGCTATTTAAGATGTTTGCATTACTCTTTCAGAGCAACAACAACAAAAAAATCTCTATAGATTATAACATGATGGCAATAGTTAGGTAAATATATAGGTTTATGTGAAATTTCTCTTTTTTTTCTATACATTTCTTAGATTATTAGAAATCGAATAGGTTTAGGAGCCAATAAGATATTCTTGTGTGAGCCTAAATAGCATTTGAAAGAGACTACTGTTGGAGGTAGAGCATACTTTTTGAAGGGTGGAGAGTTGTAATGCACCCCTTTTCTTCCTTAAAACAATAGACCATCATAATGTGGCTCATCGCACTCAAAATGGTACAAGCAGTCATTTCCAAAGGTAAGTGTGTGAGAGAAGTGTAACTAATTTTTTCCAAATCCTATCTTTAATGATGTTTCGTTAATACATTAACCTCTCTTGTAGCCTACCACCCACCAGAGGTAGTAGAAAAGAAATGATACCAGGGAAGTGGAACAGTTTAGAAAAGGTTCTTTGGAGCAATTACAGTCTGTCGCCTGGAAATCAGCAGTTCAGCTTACAGGTTAGCAGGCAGTGAAAGCCCAACCCACTTGCAAACACTTCACAGATACACCTTCAGTTTGGCAGAGCCCCGTTAGCAGCAGTGGTGGCACTGCCTAGCAGAGACAACCAGGCCTCAGCCTCAGCTTGAGGCACCAGAAGGGACCAACAGGAGCACCAGGAGAAGTTCTCAGCAGTGCCTCTCTCAGGGAAGCAAAGATCAGACTGGAGACCCATGAGCATTGCACAACTAGCTGTACCCGCAACCCAAGCTCTCTCTCTCTCTCTGTTACTCTGTGGAGTCCTATTTATACCCTCCAGAAACCATGTGTCCTCCATGTGCCTGGCCACAGCGAGTGCAGCCAATCAGCCTGAGTCCACAGAAGCAGCAAGAAACTGCAGCACACCACCAGAAGGTTTGTTGGTTTGTTTGTTTGTTTGTTTTGGTGCATTTCTCTCTAGGGAGTCCCAACAAATGCAGTTCAACCACACAATGTAAGGTGGACTAATACATGTGTTTTGTTAGCAAAGAAAACTTTGTCATGTGTCTTTTTACGTGTTGGCTTTAGCAGAACATTCTCTCTCCTGTGCCTACTTCAGTGAAACGTTCCTTCACGAGTCTGCGTTAGCCTTTCACACCTGTGTCTGCCTTAACAAAACGTTTCTTCATGTGTTCACCCCAGCAAAACACTTTCCAACTGAGTTTCCAAAGAACCCTTAAGATTCCACTTCAGAGAAGGGGAAGGCTGAATATCACATGGGAAGATAGATAGATAGATAGATAGATAGATAGATAGATAGATAGATAGATAGATAGATAGATAGAATCTATCTTCTTATAGTTGTGGATTACGGTGGCTGACAGACCCTGAATTTTCTGAAGGAATAAGCATTGCGATTGCTTAAGTGAAGTTGCAATTATTCTGGCAAAAGGCACCCACATCAAATCCCTAAATATCACCGAACATAGCACTAGAAGACAAACAAGCAAACAAAAAGAAATAACACACAGACTTTTATATCTCAAATAGCGAGTGGAGAAGAAAAGAATGATTGAAAGACCATGTGAGTTCTAGGATTCTGCAGTGAAAACAAATCTATTCTCTTACAGTGGTGTGAAGTTTTCAACAAAGATTAGACTGAAAGAAAGATGATTCTGGCTAAGAATATAGCAGTGGAGCACTGCTTAGCCCCGAGGGACCCGGGGACCAGTCCACAGTGCCACACAAAAAGAAAAAAAATTCTTCTTGCATTGCTAAACCCACTGTCCCTTATATGGAACAGAGTATCTGGCCAATCTAGTATAATTTACAAAAGGCCTTGACTTTAAACATCTTTTAATTTTCATTGTAACTTTGAAAAGCAGGCAATTCTGTTCTCATGCACTTTTTAGTTGGATAAACTGGACTAAATTAATTTTCAGACAGTTTTTCAGTAGAAATAACTACTTGAACCCGTAATTTCTGGCTCTGTAGGTGGCTCAGAATATATAACCTTTCCTTTCCTCCCTCACCACAGTGAAATTTTAAAGCATTTCCACAGAGCAGACAAAACTAGAAAATACTTCACTGGTACAAGCCATGAAAATGTCTGAAGCAGAGGAGCTAGGCAGCTCTCCTCAGAGGTCCTGTCCCTGCACAGGAGTCCTTTCTCTCCAATTGTTGAAAACCTCCAAACCATTGCAATATCTTTGTATAACAATTAGGGATCGTTTACAATGGCATCATATACCAGAACCTGCATTTTCCTCTTAGGAATGATATTTTGATGTACTAACTGCAACATATTATGCTGGAACTATACCAATTCCTTTTTATTCCTATATGTGGGGAGCGGGCGTGGCCGCATGGGCCAAAGATGGCGCCCTGGCTCTGTGCTAAAGCCCCATAACCTTGATTGTTTACCTCAGTCTCAACCATGCACATGTGTACCTCGTTTGAGAGGTTAGTGCAACATCTCAAGAGATCCTTCTATCAGCCAATCCTGCACGCTGCCTTGGATGTGTACGGCTATGATTGGGTGTTGTGAGGTGACGTGAATGAATGGAAGAGATAAGTGTGAACAGTCCCAGAGAGAGAGGGAGAGAGATATGATTGATTGATGCTGATGGAGAGACTGAAGACTGAGAACTGACTGACTGAGAAGCTGGGGAAGCTCCAAGAAACCTCCTAATAAAGAGAAGCGGCTGCAGCTGCTCTGAACCTGCTTTTTGGAATTAATGTCGTTTATTCCAATCTCTGCTGGTCAGAGATTGGGCTCCGACTTTTTGGTGCCAAAATCCGGGAAAAACAAGAATGCATGCGACATTTTGGTGCCAAAAACTTGAGAAAAACAAGAACACAAGCAGGAACAAGAACTCAAGCTGGAACGAGGTTCCCGGTTATTGGGATGAGGGTAAGGTTCCCGGTTATAGGGACGAGCAAGGTTCCTGGTTGTTGGGATGAGGGTAAGGAGACAAGCATTGAAAGTTTAGGCTAATTAGCTAATGAAAAAAAAATAAAAGGAAGTACCCAAGATGGGGTTCATTGTATCAAAGATAGAGCAGGTTAGAGAAGTTTTAGAGGAAGTAAAGATCATATTGCAACATTCACTCTGTCTATTATGACAGAGTGAAGAGGGTAGTTCAGGTGAGACTTCAAGTTCCTCCGACAGTGAAGAGGAACTAACTTCTAGAGTATCAAAAATGAGTCTAAGAAAAGACAGGCCTCCAGAACCATCTGCTCCACCATTAACTTCGCCACTCCCATACTACAGGGAAGAGCGTAGCAAGGGGCGCAGTAAGCATGCATCTGTATGGCATAATATCCCTTCTGAGGCAGGCGCTTTCCCTGTGTTTCAGGATCAACAGAGTCAGAGATACCATGAACCCCTGGATTGGAAAGTTATCCAGAGGCCCAAGGAGTCTGTATCAACATATTGGGTGCAAGCCTCATTTACTATTAGCCAAGTAGAGGCATTACAGAGGCATTGTATGACTCCTTTTGGTTGGATTAATCTCAGTAAGGCAGTCCTGACAGGAGGTGCCTATTTGAATTGGAAAGCAGCATATCTAGAATATGCCCTTGAGCAGGCTGCTGCTGATGGTACTAATGGCCAGCCTGGAACATAGATATGTTTATGGGACAGGGAAATTTCACAAAAAACCAGATAGGCTATCCTACCCAAGTTTATGAACAGATTAACACCTGTGCTAGAAAGGCCTGGAAAATGCTTTCTGGAACAGGAGACTTAGGAGTGAGCCTTTCTAAGGTGCTTCAGGGGGAAAAGGAGCACTTTTCTGATTACCTTGCCAGAATGGTTGAAACTGCAGGTAGAGTGTTTCCGGACATGGATCAAGCCATGCCTTTTATTAAGCAATTAACTTACGAACAGGCCAATAAGCGTTGTAGGGATGCCATTCGACCTTATAAGAACAAGTCAGTAGATGTCCGGCTGAAGGTATGCAGAGATATTGTAGATACACCATTGACAAATGAAGGACTTGCTGCAGCTATCTTAGCAGGACAGAAAGGTCAGAAGAATAGAACTGGCTCAAAGGGTATTAGTGGGAGATGTTTCTCCTGTGGCCAACCTGGGCATATTAGAAAGGATTGTCCTAATCACTTTCACATTGCTGCGGCCCCTCTGGCTAGGCAACCTAAGATTTGCCCAAGATGCAGAAAAGGAAATCATTGGGCTAGAGAATGCCAGTCTCAATGGGATGTTGATGGCCACCCTCTTGTGCCCATACAACCAGGTGCAAGGTCAAAAAACGGGCCACGGGGTCCTCTGCCCCAGGGCCCTAAAATATATGGAGCAGTGCAGACACCCACTCAGTGGCCCATAATGCAGCAGATCCCTCCACGTCCCCGTCTGAGGGTAACCCCAGAAGAGCTACCGCAGGAAGGGCAAGATTGGACATCTGTGCCATAACCAGACTCATATTAACACCAGATATGGGTGTACAAGTTATTACCTCTGATTTTAAGGGACCCCTACCGATAATACTGTGGGACTACTTTTGGGTCACAGTTCAGCTACCGTAAAAGGGCTAATAGCGCATCCAGGTGTGATAGATTCAGATTATGTAGGAGAGGTAAAAATCATGGTTTCTTCCTCCTGAGGCATATGTGCTATATCTCCAGGAGATAGAATTGCACAGATAGTATTATTCCCCAGTTGTCATGCTAAGTATCCAACCAAGGGATTAATTAGAGAAAAAAGAGGATTTGGCTCTACAGGACAATCAAGGGTATGGTTCTCTATGGATCTAGGAGAACGTCCTCTTTATAAATTAAAAATTCAGGGAGTATCTATTTGGGGATTGTTAGATTCTGGAGCTGATAAAAGCATTATTAAGGAAGCAGACTGGCCATAGAATTGGCCGATTCAGACTTCTGCACAGACCCTTTGAGGGCTGGGTTTTGCACAAGATTCTAATTGTAGTGCAGGAATGTTGAAGTGGGAAGACGAGGAAGGACATACAGGTACTTTCCAACCCTTTATACTGAGTATTCCTATATCTTTATGGGGAAGAGATGTGATGCAACAAATGGGCGTGAAATTGACTACAGGAGGCATCTATAGCCCGCAAAGTGAGAAAATCATGAGGAGAATGGCCTTTAAGGCTGGTAAAGGATTATAGCTACAGATTTAACTCCCACAGGAGTATTTTGGCAAAGTGGACCTTTGGGCTGGGTTTATTTGCATCACTCCCCTGCCAAAATTCTATCCTGGTATCCTGAATCTATAGCACAGCTGATAGCAAAGGCTCTGAAAATAAGTGTAGGAGCTTTTGGTAAACAACCAGAAGCCATAATTACCCCCTATACACCCAAACAAATAGAAGTGTTAGCTGCTACTAATGATGAATGGGCAGTGGTGTGTACAAGTATGACAGGTGAATTTGATAATCATTACCCCTCTAGCCCTTAGATTCAGTTTGTTTTAAGAAATCCTGTGATTTTTCCTAAGATCACAAGGCTAAAGCTGATTGCAGGTGCCATTAATGTATTTACAGACGGATCTAAAAGAGGCATTGGAGTGATATATAGGGAAGGTTATCCCCCCAAAATTTATCTTTTTCCACATGTATCAGCACAAGCAGCTAAGCTGAATGCAATCTTGCAAGTGTTTCTAGAAATAGAAGAATCTTTTAATTTAATATCAGATAGTTAGTATGTGGTTCAAGCTGTACAGAGATTGGAAAATGTGAGTTTGATAAAAAAGTCATCTGCTGTTTTTGAGCTATTAACTGCAATACAAAAGTGCATATGGGATCGTAAGAAACCCTTTGGTATTGTTCATATCAGAGCTCACACAGGACTTCCAGGTCCATTGAAAGAGGGCAATGCTATTGCAGATAAATTTACCCAGACTGTACTTGCATTTCTAACAAGCTCACCAGTGCAACTTGCACAGGATTTTCATAATAAATTCCATGTTAATGCCATGACTCTCCAGCATAAGTTTGGAATTTCAAGAGAACAGGCCCGAGAAATTGTCCTCCAATGTGGCCATTGTGTTTCATTGTTGCCACAACGGAGTATTGGAGTTAATCCTCGAGGGTTAAAACCCTTGATGATTTGGCAGATGGATGTGTCACATGTCCCTGAGTTTGGAACTTTAAAGTATGTACATGTTTCCATTGATACCTGTTCTGGAGTAATTTTTGCATCAGTACATGCAGGAGAAAAAACACAACATGTTATTTCTCATTGCCTCCAGGCTTTTGCAGCCTGGGGCCCTCCAAAGCAATATAAAACAGATAATGGTCTTGCTTATACTTCCAAAAAATTTATGAATTTTTGTCAAGCTATGGGTATACATGTACATCATGGATTACCTTACAATCCTCAGGGCCAAGGCATAGTAGAATGTGCCAATGCTTGCCTTAAACAAGCCTTAATTAAACAAAAAGGGGGAATAGGAGCACAATTTCAGTCCCCCAAAGATAAATTAAACCTAGTATTATTTATACTTAATTTTTAAAAATTGGATTTGCATGGCTGTAGTGCCGCGGATAGGCACTGTTCGACACGTGCCCAGAGGGCTATCTCTGTGTTGTGGAAAGATGTCCTTACAGGTCAATGGAAGGGCCCAGATCATGTATTGGTCTGGGTGCGGGGAGCAGTGTGTGTCTTTCCACAGGATCAAGAAAATCCCATCTGGGTGCCTGAATGATTAGTTCGACAGTGGAGATCACCTTGCCAATAAGATGGAAAGGATAACTTATCTACTGATGATGGTAATAAGTATGATTAGCTCCTAAGAAGTGGATTTGTGGGGTATTATTCTACTTCTAGTACCCTTTAGTGTGGATGCTACAGTTTTAAAATCTTTGTAATTGTCATCCAGTCATAGAAAAGGAATGTTGGTTTAATGTGTCTTTAAAAGGTAGTCTTTGTTCTTCTATAGTGTTACCTTTTTTTCTTGAAATATCTATGATAACTATTTGACCTTGAACCCCTTAAAGTCATATGTTTGGGGTTTTGTATAACTTCTGTGCAGTCTCATAATCTCTCATATACAGTCAAATTGTCTTGCGAAATGCTGCTGAGGAATTGGAGTCCTGATTTCAACAAAGGACATCAATCACCACCATGAATAACACCTGAGTCGACATTGCTAGAGTGCAGCAGTGGTCAGAGATGGCTCGTGGAACCTCCAGCACAATAAAGAACTGGGGCGGGATGACACTCTGGGCATTCCGTGTGATTGGTGTGTGTGTGTGTGTGTGTAGGAATGATTTGGTGGATGGTGTGTATATGAAGGCAAGCTAAGGCAGAGACCAACGTGTGCTGATATAAGCGATGACAGCTATAGAGACTGGAGGCTCACCCTAAATTTGGCTCAATACGATGGACCGTTAATCAGAGACGGGTAAGATCCTGATGGAAACCCTACCAACCCATGCTGGACCGTTAATCAGTGACGGGTAAGATTCTGCAAGGAACTCACCAACCTAAGGCAAGAGGCCTGTGCCATAAGTGCTGCATGGGTTTTGAGGACAGGTAAGGGGGAACCCCTTGTCAGGTCAACCAAAGGCAGATTCGGTCCCCGGAGGTAGAGGAGTAAGTTCCAATCAGGACAACCTAAGGCAGACATGGTCCCGGAGCTCTTATTTAAACAAAAAGGGGGAGATGTGGGGAGCGGGTGTGGCTGCATGGGCCAAAGATGGCGCCCTGGCTCTGTGCTAAAGCCCCATAACCTTGATTGTTTACCTCAGTCTCACTCATGCACATGTGTACCTCGTTTGAGAGGTTAGTGCAACATCTCGAGAGATCCTTCTATCAGCCAATCCTGCACGCTGCCTTGGATGTGTGCGGCTATGATTGGGTGTTTTGAGGTGACATGAATGAATGGAAGAGATAAGTGTGAACAGTCCCAGAGAGAGAGAGAGAGAGAGAGAGAGAGAGAGAGAGAGGATTGATGCTGATGGAGAGACTGAAGACTGACTGAGAACTGATTGAGAAGCTGGGGAAGCTCCAAGAAACCTCCTAATAAAGAGAAGTGGCTGCAGCTGCTCTGAACCTGCTTTTTGGAGTTAATGTCGTTTATTCCAATCTCTGCTGGTCAGAGATTGGGCTCCGACACTATAAGGCCCCAGAAAGTGCTTAAGAGTACGCTTAGAGATGATAAATGGGTAGATAGGAAACTTCTATGCATATGCAAAGATTTTCACTCAGTTACATGCGTGAAGTAAGTTCTTCCATTCCAAATATTTTCATACTGGCATTCAATATGTTGCTTTCGCTCTTTCTGTATGAGGCCTTCATTCCTATAAACAAGTAAAATAACCTACAGGTTAGTAACCAGTAATTTCTTGAAAGACTGAAATAAAACTCTCGCTGATGAAGCTGTTCAGTGGGGCGTCCAGCATTGTGGATGTGAGTATTAGCTCTTGGTTGTTGCTGCTCCTTTTCTCTTAGTTCACATTCTTCTCTAAAATAATGTCCAGTTAAATCAGTTCATGATTTCTAAGTATAATTCATTATAAGCATAGTAAATTTGTGATAAACACATAAAGGGAGAGTCTTCAGTTTCAGCAAAGGTATGGACACTAATTGTTGCAATGCGCCTCTGGATTATCAGTGTCATCGATAGGACAGATGCAGTTATGGGGTTATATCTTTGCATGTCCTCATTAAAATCATGGAAACATTAATAAATATCAATGTTAAAGATTTTTAAATCTAAAACTATGCTAAGAATTCACATGTAGTTAAAACTGCACTGGAGCTGTGACATAATTTTGTGACACTGGAGATAATTTATGAACATTGTTAGAAGGTTTTTCTGGAGTGAAAATGAAGTCAGATTAAACTTCTTCCTGATGACATTACAGCTCTCATGATCGCAACATGCAGACTAATAAATGATACTTTTAAAGTAATACGTGTCCCAACAAAGCCCTTTTAATTTGAGTGAGATTGTAATTGGGAATCTTGTGGACACTGAAGAAAATCACAGCATTTCAGCACCATGTAGAACGTATCTTCAGTTTAGGATTCAAATTGTGAGCTCTACTTTATGCAAGGCACTGCATTTGTTACCAGAGAAGAGAACACAGAATGGAGACAACGTTTTTAAACTCAAGGAATTCACAAAATACCAACATGCCATCAATGGCAAGATGCACCATCATTTCCTGTAACAGAAAGGAGAAAAACAAAACAAACTCCTGCCAAGCAATCATAAGATACCACTTCAATGACTACAAAATGCGTGCTGGTTTCAAAGATGTTTCAGTGCGAACACTATTTTTCCTAGAATACATGAAATATGTTAGGCAGGAATTCTAACCCAGGTTATGCCCAATTAATAGCTGAAATGAAGCTGTAGTGTTCCTTGAAGGAAGAATTGATTTTAGCCAGTTCACAGAGGATTTTATGAAACAGAAAAAGGATGGCTTTTTTTCTCAAGAATGCAGGTTAGTTTTGGGCAAAACAAATGGTTAAGACAGAAGCATTCTCAAAACTGTAAACGTGTAAAACTTGGATGGATGACAGGAATCATGCAGTCAATATAAACAGGTTTCAGTGGTTTTAGTGGTCCCTATAGACTCATATATTTGAATGTTCAGTCACTATAGAGAGTGGAACGGTTTGGGAAGGATTTAAAGGTTTAGGAGGTGTGGCCTGGTAATTGTCCATCTTGGGGGAGGGGTGTTGTTGTTGAAGTTTCTAAAGCCCAATCTCTCTCTCTCTCTCTCTCTCTTTCTCTCTCTCTCTCTCTCTCTCTCTCTCTCTCTCTCTCTCTCTCTCCCTCTCTTCCTTCTCTGCCTGATACCTGGGGATCAGGATGTAAAGCTCTCAGCTACTGCTCCAGCACCATGCCTATTTGCTTACTACCATTATCATATTGGACTAACATTCTGAAACTGTATGCAAGCTCCGATTAAATGCTTTTTTTTAAAAATAAGAGTTGTCCTGGTACATATCATATTAAACAGATAAAAACACTGACAAATTAAGGTTTTCTTCTTTTCTTTTCTTCTCTGTCTGTCTGTCTGTCTGTCTGTCTTCCTGTTTTTCAACTGAAGTAATCATATGCAATGTAAATATTGGTCCATAGGAAAGAATTTAAAGGCTTGGCTAAAAGCAGCTATCAGACTCATGAAATTCTTGGTTCAAATTCTAAAATGGTTGAAGAAGCTGAAATACAAAGGCAAACTAGAGAGGAGGATTTCTTTGGGGAAAAATATACCAAGAGATCGCTCCCTGATCTTGTTACTTTTTAAAAACACATTATTGGGTGACTCAGAGCCCTTATTTGTCCCAGATAGAAATGACTGCTACTGGACTCTAGCTTAGTGATATATACAGCAAAAAATCTAACAGAATAATTGTCTCTCCTCTTCTAGTTGGTTAGATGTTTATTAATTTCAGTACCAGCCATGATATGAAGGCATGTTAGTTGCTTTGAAATGAACTATGCCCCACATGGTGGCCTAACATAATTGGGCTTTCTGCTGTGAGAGTTTTGTGAAGTGTCATTGGAAAATGAAAGGAATTCAGAGCTGCTGGCTATGTTTTGGATGAGGGTGCAACAAGGGTTTATACATTAAGGGGCTCTTGGGAGAACTGTAAAAACTTTATGACTAGGTCCTAGAGGGAGGTTAAATCCCTGAGGATATTCCCTTGAAAGAGTAAGTAAGAGTATAGCCCCTTGGTACCTCCGCTCTTCTGTCTCCTGGCCACTGTGGGGTCACAGCTTTGGATCACCATGATCTCCATGTCCTCACCACTGTGGGGTCACACTTTCAGATCCCCACGGTCACCATGTCCTCACCACTGTGAGGTCACAGCTTCAGATCCCCACGGTCTCCATGTCCTCACCACTGTGAGGTCACAGTTTCAGATCCCCACAGTCTCCATGTCCTCACCACTCTGGGGTCACACCTTTGGATCCCCATGGTCTCCATGTTCTCAGTGCTTCCTTGCCATTTGCCCCATAGCATTGGATTATCCAACTACAGAACAAAACCTACAAAACTGTGTACTAAAATGTGCTTGATAAGTTTGTAAGAAGACAATTGCATGGCTGCCAAAGGATGTGCTCTTATGTGTGTGTGGGGGGGATTAGAATTTGCAGAGGCTCAGCAAATGGAAGAAGCATCTTCAAACAGCAGTAAGGATGGAAGGGCCTTTCTTTCCCTTATTCTCTTTCCTTTTTACCTCAGCTTTGGTAGGAACAACAGTTACTAGCAAAGAAGAAAGAATATGACAGTAAAGGGCCCTTTCTACTGTGAGCTGCACTTTCTCTAAAGGACCAGCACAGGGAAAGGTAAATCTTGAGCTTTGCACTAACTTTAGCAGTACAGTGTACTCACAGACATTGTCACCAAAGTCAGATCATGTTTACACACATGTTAAAGGGCGTAAATGAAAGAAAAATAGAGTTAAAAAACATAGAATTATTTCAGTTTATGTATTCATACCGAATAGTTTCAAAGGCATTGTGAAATATTAAAAATTTAGTTATCTATGAAGCTACATACTGTGGTTCATCTTGGTCAATGTGCAGGTTATCTAAGACAAAATGATTTGGGCAAAATAATAACATAGGTGTTGAGTGCCAGACTAAGAATTCTGCATTTTACCTCATAAACTGGTGGAGAGATATGAGAGTTCTGAACAGTAGATCTGTAGGACCATGCTCACAGGTAGAGTTCTAGCTCTTTGCATAAAGATATATGTTTTATTTGCTTTATGATTCTGATTTTTATTTGTTTGTTTACATGTTTCATTTGGAAACTGAAATTCCTGTTTGTAGCAATTGGGAACAGCTCCTTTGGCTTCAACTCAACTTATTTGATGAAGAAAAATTTGTTAGGTTATTGTTAAGATAACTTAGTCTACAATATTTCACACTGCTGAACTGATTCAATTAAAATATGTGAGTAAAAAGTTGTGCAAGATCAAAATATGTGTACTTCTTGTGCTGTGCTTTTTAGTTGAAGATTTCATTTAACTGTTCCCATATAACTTCAGTACTCACTGTGATAATGATACTCCTGAGGAGGTTGTGTCAATTTTTTGAAAAATCTTGATGCTACAATAGGGTATCATTGCAGGTTCAAGACAGGTTGAAAAATATGTGAAGACATACAAAGACGCCTCACAGTTCATAAAAAATTGAATGTATGAAGCACAATAAAAGTCTATTAAAATGGTGCAATGGTTGTAAAATCTACAAGTTCTAAATATTATGATAGCCTTCTGTTGAGTTAATATGGCTGTCAGTGACTGTTTCAGTCTTGGTTCAACTATGGCAAGTTAGCTGTGTTTTCTCTAACTACTCATCTTCCTCTTGAAACCAACGGACTATGGTATATGTAACTACTGCCATATTAGACATGCTGAAGGACAGGTAGAAACATGAATGTGCTGTGGAAGCCCTAGGTCACATATGTCTGTTAATATTTCAATGTTTAAAGCATGTTGCATAACTTAATCTTAATTAAAAGGTGAGAAATGGATAATAATTTTGATGGAATTGGATGCAAACTCATGTGGTATTAAGGTGTTTCTAGTTCCTAGGTTAGATTAATTTTGGTATGAGTCCTAAATAAAATTCCTGATTAACGGTTCGAATATATGAGTATGGTGATGGTTACCAAAGCAAGGGCTGGGGTGTTGGGGAGGGAGAGGGCAAGAGAGCATGAGATTATGGCTAAGGTATAAAGCTGGTTGAGTTGCAAAGGGGTCTTCCTAATTCCTCCCTTGTCAATCCATCCGATTCGCATGATGCCTGTCTCCCAGTGCGGTGGTGTGGACAGCAGGCAGTGGAAATTCAGTTCTCCCATCAGGCCACAAGAAGACAGCTTGTTCTTCTCTCCTGCCAGAGCTGTCTGTGTTCCCTGCCTAAGCAGACACAATCTCTAGTTTAGCCCATCTGGCTCTCACTGTACGTACCATGGATTATTCTTGGGATTCCTCTCAAAGGACATATGGCAGATTTTTTTTTTTTTTTTACCAAAAGTCTTTCAGAACATAGAAATTGATAATGGAACTTACCTGGGGTCCAAATCCGGGAACTCATTTGAGCCACTGGAGAGTAGGGACCAGTCTCAATATCCCTGAGTCATCTATAACATACCTTGGCAATGCTGTCTTACTTACCTGATTCCATCCTGCATCCACCAAGAGGCTGTGAACGCTTCAAAATGACTTAAGCTTAAGTTAGCCATGCAGCCAGAAGCTAGGCATCTATGCAGGTGATCACAGCGCACATTCTTCCTTCACAGTGCCTACCCCCTCAGTGGCAAATATCCATGGTTGAAGACTTTCTGCTGTGTTAGACATAGAGACTGCTTTCTCACCATTTTACAGCCAGAAGTTTCCTATTATATGTAACTCTAAGCCTCTAAACACAGTACCAAGACCCAATTTTTACTTCCAATAGATACAAAAATTTGGATATTAGCAAGCCCTTCTATGGCTCAACTCTAAGTAGATCAGAACACTGTGCACCCAGGCTTCCATGCTCCCAAACCAAAGACTTCCCTGATCTCTGTCCACTCATTGTTATGCATGTCATTGATTACAAAACAGGACCACATTCCCTCCAAACATCCCTTAGATCCTTTACTGATCAAACTATGCCATCACCACCGTCCAAGGTCATCCTTTTACCTGATCATGTTTGCTGAAGGCAGAATTATATTTTAGGGAGATATTTTGTTACTTTTGTCTCTAACTTCTTTTCACTTCTGGTTCCTCACACAAGAGTTCTCAGATGCACATAGATTAGTTTTAACTTGGTAACTACTAATGCTTTTTAAATTTTTTGATTAATGGCTGTCTCCTCTTGTACTCTACAAGCTCCAAGAGGACAGACACTTTGTATATTATGCTTTTCATTGTATCTCCAAGACCAACCATACAAGGAGTTCATACTCAATAAATATTTATTTAATAAAGAAATTAACCTACATTGGGATGTTTCGCCAATACATAATGAAGATTTGAGAAGGAACACTTTTTATATCCATACAGAGCAAATCCTCCTTCTTGAATATTTTATTTGATTTGGAAAAATATTCTCAAATAGGTTATATTTCATAGATACAGAGACCTCTACAGCCCTATGATAATCAGCAATCTTTTCTGCTTTATCACAATATGCCAATGAAGAAAGGGTGAAATGCTTCTTAAGGAAAAATAATAGCATGAAAATACATCTTTATGCTATTTGGATAAAACCCAAATATGTAAGGTAAGCTGACCTCTTGGGAAGCTGCCTGCCTGCCTGCCTGCCTGCCTGCCTGCCTGCCTGCCTGCCTGCCTGCCCCTGTTTATTATGTTCCTCTTTATTGATAAAATTGTCTTAACCTAAACTTCATTTAATTGTCCAGTATCTTCTTTGACCAATCCCTTGATTTTTTTACATCTCTGCGATGAGAAATGGTCTTTGTCATTCTGTTTCTTCTTTCTAGATGCCTTTCTCAATCATTTATCTGCCAAACACATCCCCTATGTTTCTATAGAGAATATTTCCTCCAGGTAACTCTTGTGGTCCCTCTTGCTCTTAGATCACAAAATTTCCTTTGATGCGGACTGCTATCCTTCACTCAATCAAATGTAAAATAGCAAGCAAATGGGGACATTGGTTTTATAAGTAGCACATGATCTCCTAAAATCCATGGTGACAAATAACAGGCTCCAAAAATGACTGACATCAGGAGATTGCAAGTTAAAGAACAATGAAGCCAGCTGCTTCCCAGACAGAAAGTAAGAGCCTACCAAGCCAGCAGCATCCTAGACACAGCGCCTCTTCCCCAGCCTCCTCCAGGCTCTCCTCTTGATGTTTGTGTTATTAGTGTTTTTATGATTATTAGCTTCTTTGACTTGTTCATCACAAGGTGTTAAAAGTCCCCCTTTTCTCATGTTTCTTTGTTTCAGCTTCACAGAGAAACAGGCAGGGAGACTACTGTTCTCTGGGTTCACAATTTTAGATGCTTGTAAAAAAGAACTGCAAACCATACAAAGTCCTTCTTTAAATACCAGAAACATACCACAGAACATATCGATAATAAAATTTGTATGACTGCAATGCGTATTAAGGACAAACCTGGGCTATACAAATCATACAAGCATATCAAAAGCCCTAGCAAGCCATCTATGACCTGATCAAGAGGACACCTCAAATAGCTTCTAGTGGTGTTAAAAAATGAAAATAATCATTATTGACTTTGGTCTTGCAAATTGTTACATTTTGACTATTATTAAAAAGCTAAGCTTCCTGTTTTATATTATAGAGAAAAACATATGTGACCTTATTATAATCCAAACATAAACTTTTTGGAAGGACTTTTTGTTGGCACTGCATAAAATTATTCCCTACAAGTAATCATCTCATTTTAAATTTTACTTACATCATCAGCGAATGGAAGATGTGTTATTTGGAATTAGACATACATCTGAATGCCATATGCTCTAAATGACTTAGCATCTAGTGGAACATCAAGCTACAACCATTTGACATCCTTTCCTCCACAATGCTAGTTTATGATGCTTCCCTTCAGTATGATCACTTATGTGCTCCACCCCCTTGCTTCTATGCTCCACACTCAGTGCTTATGTGCTCCACACTCCTTGGGTATGTGCTCCACACTCTTTGCTATGGTTTGGTCTGAAGACAACTTGTTCCTCTTTCTTCATGGCAAATGATGACGTAATGCATTACAGAATCAGTATTGGTACAGAGAACAATTGTGGCATTGAGGAGACAGGGAATTTTATTGTTTGCCACAAGGGACAGAGCGTATTTGGAACACTGAAGGGATTGCTGAATGGTAAGTAGGTGAAATGATTCCCAAGGGTTTCTGAAACACTCTATATCCATAACTCACAATTATGTTTTCTCTAAGAGGTGTGAACTGGCAGAATGCCTCAACAGGACTCAAGAATTACCCATGAGACTTTAATGCTGATGTGAAGGAGCAGCTCATGAGAGCAAGAGTAAGAAGTCAATTGAACTTGGAGGTCAGAATGCAAGCAAGCAGAATAGACTGGCTCAGGAGGGGTGATTTCAGACCTGTGCCTTCTCTGTTTTACTCATTTGCTGCACCACAGTTATGTTATAGACAACACTGATGTTTGCAATGTATAAACATATTTGGAAGCCTTCATAACATACTCCTTAGTGAATTTTACTGATAAACATTAAGGAGTGTTGAAATGTTTCGAGTAGTTTCCCGGCTGGGCTTCCACCAGCCTGAGAATGAGAGGGTTAAGTGTTGTGATCATAAACCATACAGTAATTGCTCTCAGGCCTATTAGCAAAATGTCTTGCATAAAGTGTCATCCTGCCATTCCCAATGGGTCCTGTTCACTAACCCCTTGCATTTTGACAGTTATTATCATCCAAGCACAAAACATCACTGCTACAACCCAGAAATACTCCCAAAGTAATGTATCAACATCATCTGGTCTCTAGAAATAATTATTAAAATTCAGATATTAATTGGAGTGTGTTACAGGAAAGCTAAGTTTTTATTTTTACTTTTCAAAGATGCTTACAAATTAATTTCAATGTTTCTCTCTCTCCATATATATATGGAGAGATGATATTAATCTGTTTACATAAATAGGAAATCTTAGATAGATTTCTTTAGTGTTCACTGAAAATATTACTGGAGAAGTCCAGGGCAGGCTATTACCTTAGGAAAATAAAATACTTGTGTTTAACTCTTTCTTTTACTGTGATGATTATATTGAAAAATGGAGAGATGACTTAGCAGTTGAGTTCACACTACTAATACCAGTCTTGTATCATCCTCAAGTTTGGGTTTCCAGCACCCCTGTCAAGTGGCTACAACAGCCTGTGACTCCAATTTTAGGGGATTCTCTAGGGGACCTCATTGAGATCTCCTTTGGCCTGCACTCATGGGCACATACCCTACCCCTCCACACACAAGTATGTATAATTAAAAATAAATGTAAATCTTTAAACAATGACCAGCCCATTAGTTTTCATTGTTATTTTACTGGTATGTTTCTTCATTTATATACTTATATTTATAGAATTGCTTTCAAAACTGGTCAAAATTTGACATTTTGTTCTCTAACCTAGGGAATAATTTCTCCCAATGAAAGGAAAGGTATCTCAGATATCCAGAGATCAGTGGCCAATGTCTAGCTCAGAGTAGCCTTAGAAATCCTTCACATGTTCTCATGAACAAACTGTTAAGAATATAACTAGAAGTTGTTCATGTACAGCTTAGTAATGGAGAAAATGCTTAGCAAAGTAGGTGCATTTTTAAACCTGTGTGGTTCTACTTGCTGAAATGCCACTGACTACAGTGAGTCACACGGGCAAACAAAAAGTCAGACACTAGAGGGCCAAGTATGTGGATATATAACTTTATAGAGGATGATAATTAGCACTCTGATGAAGATTGCTAGATAAAGCACAGTTAGAAAACTATGTTGAGTAAGTTGTTTTTTTTTTTTTTTCAAACCAGAAAAGAAACATACCATGTTGGAAGGACATGAATAAAGAGATTAGCTGAGCCAGTCTGTAATGCCGTCCATTGTTTTTTTATTTCCCCTTCTGCTGTCTGTGATAGAATACCATGCAAAAAGCAGCTTCAGTGAGGAAGGCCTTGTTTAGGATCACAGTTGGAAGTACAGGGCATCTTGATGGGGATATCAAAGCAGCAGGAGCTGAAGCAGTGGACACACTGTGCCAGCATCTGGGAAGTGTCCACAGGTGATGCCTTCTCCTCTGCCAATTTTCTCCTTCTTATGCAGTCCAGGACCCAAGGGCAGGGACTGGTACCACTCACTGAAGAGTGCATTGTCTCACCTCAATTCACCTAGTCAATATAACCATTCTCTAGTGTGCCCTGATAATTCCTCAGGTATGCCCAGAAGTCTGTT
This sequence comes from Mus minutoides, assembly GCA_902729485.2. Taxonomy (NCBI): domain Eukaryota; kingdom Metazoa; phylum Chordata; class Mammalia; order Rodentia; family Muridae; genus Mus; species Mus minutoides. Next base: position 826,023 of record LR753379.1, on the reverse strand, counting down.
TCCCAGATGATTACATATTCCATCACGTTGACAGTCAGCATTCTCCACAGTCTCCTAGTAGATAGGTGTAAATATTGCTTGTACTATACTGCCAAGATGTGAGGTTTGTTGGGCTTTGTTTAGTTGATATATATGAATATAGGCAAGATATATATGCTATATAGACCCAATGATATATATATTTGATATATTGATATGTATGTATGTATGTATCTATCTATCTATCTAACTATCCATCTATGTACCTATGTATGTACCTATGTATGTATGTATGTATGTATGTATGTATGTATGTATCTATCTATCTATCTATCTATCTGAGGCTGAGGCTGGCCTCAGACTCATTGTGAGCCTTAGACTGTCTTTGAATTGATAACACTCTTCCTGTCTCAAAATTTCAAGCAGTGGTATCACAAGTAAGTAAGCACCACTGTACCTGGCTACAAAGTAAAAATAATGTGTGTGTGAATGTGTGCTTCATGGTACATGAATGTGTGTTTACAGGTTTGCATGTGCGGGATATGCACACACATGTGAACACATGTGCATGTAGTGGCCTAAGGCTGACCTCTGTTGTCTTTTTCATTTCTCTTTACCTTATGTACTTAAGCAGTGTCTCTGGATAAATCTAGAGCTCATAGTTTTGGCTGGTCTAGCTAGACAGCCCAATCTGGGCGTCCTCCTGTGCTGGAGGTCTGAACTCCTCTACTCACACTCTCACCTGGAACACCAAAACAGTATCACCAAAGCATCACTCTTGAACAAAGCATTAATTTTTATGGCTGGAGTATGCAGTGGCAAAGAAGAGTTTGCTGTGTCCCGTGGTTCTGAGAGATGATGGCCAAGCAACCTAGAACCCACCGGCCAAATATGGGGGAAATACAGCAATATGGTAAACAATGGTACTAGTAGATAATAAAACATCAGAATAAATGATTCTTATGAGGAAGGAGGAAAGCAGTTTCATACAACTACTCTACAGAATCAAAGAGTGCTAATATCTTCTGTGTGGTGACAACTAGTGGAGACACCATTAGTTCCTGGACTAAATGAGTATTCTTAGAATGGGACAACATGACACGACTCCACCCAAAAGTCTGAAGTGAAAATATGTTATCATGTCTGTGATGTTAAAGATTCACAACATGAAGAAACACAAGGAAATGCTCAAGTATCATTATTAAGATGAAGGAGATACAATCAAATAATTTGCATATTGGCTTCAAAATAGGTAAGCTCAGGAGAAAAATAATACACCAAACAAAACAAAACATTTTGGGGTTTAAAGACAACCAAAGTACCATGACTGGAAAATATCCCATGCTATTTTGTATGAGATAATTTATTACTAAGGAAATTACAGGAAGATTTGTAGACCCTGTGTAGAGCCTGAGCAGTTGGAGTTTGTAATGTATCCTGGCATCCCAAGTCTCTAGATGGCTTGATGGTTTTATGCTAAAAATATCTTTGTAGGACAGAACTACTTGGTAAATTAGGTAGAGCTGAGAGTCTGTCAGGTCAGCAACTTACAAGTTACTCAGCAAAATAAAATCTTCTTTGTGCTAAATATCTAGCTTGACACATTTATTTCAAAATCCAAAATTAATCCTTTCCCCTTCAAAGCTGAATACATCTTTAAAAAGTACCACCACATCAGAATTTCACGTGCCCGAAACCAAACCTACATCTGGTAGTCACTGAACAAATGGAGATGGGTGGTAGATACATCACTTCATTTAACCTCAGGGAAATAAAATTATGATAATTATCTAGCATTTATTATCAAAATGTAGGAAAACTTGTCTCAGGAAAGTGCAACCACGTGTGTCAGCAAAAGCTGCTACCAAGACTTCTGCTCTGTCTTTTGTTTCAAGACTTCCTGCTCTCCCGCTCAGCTTAGTCACTGGCTTCAACCAGGAGCTCTGCTATCCGGATGCTGCGATTTGACAGAGCAGCTCTGCTGTGTACCAGGAGCTCTGCTGTCCTGATGCTGCGATTTGACAGAGCAGCTCTGCTGTGTACCAGGAGCTCTGCTGTCCTGATGCTGCGATTTGACAGAGCAGCTCTGCTGTGTACCAGGAGCTCTGTTATATCTGGATGCTGCGATTTGATTGACAGAGCAGCTCTGCTGTGTACCAGGAGCTCTGCTATCCGGATGCTGCAATTTGATAGAGCAGCTTGGCTGTGTGGGGACTGCACATCCCCTGCACTCCCACACCTGTCTAACCCATACTCTCTGATTAGCAATGTCTTTGAGAATAAGTTCTCCCCCACCCTTATCTCAGGGATCCTCTGGAACTGTAAAGGATGAAATATACTTTCACAGAGAGAGAAGGAAGAATAGCTAGGGTTGTTCATTTCTAGAAATGCAGCCGAGGGACAGACTGAAGTTTGGAAACTAGAAGAGTTCGAAGAAGTTTGGAGTAGCGCTTTCCTTTGGAATCATATCTTACACATAATAGGTGCTTGATAAATAAATTTTGAACGAATGGGAGCAACTTAGAAACAAGGAAACTCTGAGACAAAATTTGGCCTTCTTTACCATGTTGCCAAAAGCTGATTTGAATTCTTGCCAATATATGCTAGAAATATTTGGGAGACTACCATGTGTATAATTAATCTAGTTCTACTGAATAACTGCTCATTAAGTACAACTGGTTTGAGCAGGAAGCCTTTAAATTATGAGGTTTTTTTTTTTTCAGGATATCTATTAATCTGGGTGTAGATCTTTTTGATATTGTGTAATGAAGGCTAATCATGGATACAAGATGGTGACTACTATTCAAGCGCACTGTAATTTGATTTGGCATAGCCAAAATATTTTTGTCCCCTGATAAAAGACATTTCAATACATGTCTAAATGCTGCTGCCAGAAGATATCAGCATGACAAGTGCTGAAAAAAATTATCCAACATAGATTAAGAAAGATTTACAAATCATAAACAATTCCTAAGTGTCTCTAGATTGCACAACAGAAAAACAAGGTGTTCTCCTGTCTGCAGTATTTTGTCTGATTTTTGATGGCATCAAAAAATATCACCCCACAGATGAAACCCAGAATTTCCTTTGGCCTTTATGGATAGAGCCCAGCTTGTGTGTCTGCCCAGAACCAAGTGGGAATTAATTCTTTCTAGACACCATGTGTCAACCTAATTTGTGGCTTTGTCCCCTCCTGAGCTTCTGGCAAAAGAAAATATATCACCCATCCATCACATGGTTCTCTTACCTGAGCCACTGACCCATCTTTCCAGCTTGATTATAAACAATGAGCCACACAAAAATGAAAAAGTACTTACAAAGTAAATTGGACATTTTAGAAATTTTGAAATCCTTCCTTAGGCCCTCTTCTAATGAGATAATGAATTTTTACTCATGTCAGAAAATAGAAATGTTCTGTTCCTAAAATTCCATTGGTATATCATTAAATGTTTTATCCTTTTCTGGCACAGTGTAGATCAACAGCTGTTATGTCCATTCTTATTTTTATCTGGCATGCAATGGAAGTAATACATGTAACATACATAGAATGCTAGATTTTTTTCCTACATTTTAAAAAAAATATTTGCCCATGAAATAAGGAGTCTGCCTCTTATGCATTATTTACCTTAGTTAGTGGGGCCACCAGCCATCATCCAAACTAGGAACTTTAGATTCAGCTTGGCCTGTTTCCTCCATTTTCTCTAATTCCAAACTCTTATCTCCAATAACCATGTTCTATTTCTTTGTCTGTCCAAAAGACTCTAGAATTCACCCCTTCTGCACAGTGTTAGTACTACAACCCATAATCAGAACCTGTCAGGTTAATCATTTCTAAAGTTACCTAATTAATCTCCTTGTGTCTAATCTTGGTTTCATCAAAGCCATCCTGTGTATAACAGCTTTAAAAAAAAATCAGTATTAATCATTGAATTGTTCTTTCTTAGATGCTTTTCAAAGAGGAAGAGCATAGCTACCTTATTCAATATTTTATCCTTGATATCCAAACACTGCTTGGCAGAAAGTGGACATATAATAATTCTTTGTTAAAAGGATGGATATATGGTTCAAATCCCCCTTGGGGCCCCCCTTCACCATGCAGATACCAGATCTAGATACCATGGAGAGTTCACAGCTACCAGCTTAGTATAGGCAACACAGGCTGTTTTTCCTACCATTGTGCAGTGGGGTTTCCTAATTTGACTAGTGCCTATAATCTGCGCATTAGTTTCTACAATGCCCTTTAAGTCTGTACACTGAAGAAGCCACAGATTACTTAATGAAATAAAATGTCTGAGTTTTTTGCTCTATTGATGTGAAAATTTTGTTTTGCTTTCTTTTGTCCTTTGTCAAGGATTACTGCCTGATTACCCTCCCTCTTTGGTATCTACAGGAAGGCACACTTTGCTTAGGCTAAGGAAAGGCTTTGGTTTACTGGGTTTATGATCATTGTTGCCCTCATTGCCTTACTTGGTATTCATTTGTACACCGGTCTTCATTCCTAGCCCATAGAAAGGCTGCCTTGGCTGTTCAGGGCTGGAGATATGATTTAATCCTCTTTGAATTCTCATTATAAATATCAGTTTTTTAAATTAATAAATGAAGCCCAAATTAGGCAAAAATTAGTTAAAGCCAAGATTAGAATATATTTATGCCTTTGTAGCGTTGGTGCTTTCAAAGTTAAGATTCTCCCCTCATGACAATTGTCTCAACGAGCAATAATAAAACATGCAAGTTAACTTGAGCAGTCAGATCACATTTAAACATTATATTCTTGCCTTTCTCAGAAGGTGCCCAGGATTTTCTAACACTTAGTTTGCTGGCATCTGTAATCAAAACATTAGCTTTTATCCATACCAATCAAATACTGACAATCATAATAGAAGAGTGGCAGGAGGGGGTTGGAATCATTGCTTCAGTCTTTGCCTTTTCCTTTCTTTGCTAAGACTACTGGTGTCTATGAACAGAGTTCACACAAGCTCTGCCTGACCAAATCGGCGATACCACATATCAGATGAAATAGGATTGTCCAGTACTGCTTTCGATGTGGCTGTGAAGTCTGTCCTATTAATATTCTCATCTATTGTTCACAAAGCATGCTGTTTAATCTAATTTCTATATTGGAAAAATGGGAAAAAAGAATATTTCTCACACAAAGAGACAGTGACAGAAAAATCTGTTTAAGTTTTTAATCAAGGGGCTCAGGGTTTGGCACTCACTGTCTCTGCAGAAGTTCTTACCAAAGGGGGTTTGGGTTTAGAAGATTTGCTTGGACTGAGGCTAGAGACCTGGCTGGCAGACTCTCTCTCTCTCTCTCTCTCTCTGCCTCTCTCTCTCTGTCTCTCTGTCTCTGTCTCTGTCTCTCTCTCTCTGCCTCTCTCTGTCTTTCTCTCTGTCCCCCTCTCTCTCCCTCCCCCCTCTTGCTCTCACTCTCGCTCTCTCAAGCATCATTGCTATTTTTGTTGGAGATAATTGCTAGTCAGTAGGGCCCGGATTTGTCACTTTGGCTCTTTAGACGGAATCTGACGTGGCTCTAGTTAGCCATGAGATGCCACAGCAGCTCTCACAGCACTTTTGATTTCTTTACCCACTTTGGACAAGTGATTGAGTCTCCAAGTAATACCATTAATGGAAGCTGTGTTCGGAAAGCAAAGGAGCTTGGGATGAAAGAGACAGGTCCTTCTTTTTAATGGGGTCGCCCTGTACCAGGTGAAAGTCTCTGCTTGTGGGTCAAATGCGAGCGTCACACTGAGTGGATGTCGCTGAGAGATGAGTAGGAGCAGAGCTGGCTCACGCTGCAGTTGCTTAGCCACCTGTCTTTGGAAGTGTGTACACGAGCCAGCCTCTAAGTCATCCTTGCTGACAACTGGTGTCGTGGATTACTAAGACTCGGAGAAGCAGGTCGTTCTCCACATGAGAGTATCTTAGACACTGATTATTCTTAGCAACTTGAACTCTTTGTTTACCATGGAGTCAACCTTGGGTAAATACTAAACAGTGTCTCTCCTTTCTTTATAGTATTGAAACGGTTTATGTTCTATTATGGAATTGACATGCTGGGGATAACATTTGCCTTCAGTGCATTGGGAATATTGTTAGTAAAGTTTAAAAGAAACAAACAAACAAACAAACAAAAAACATTACTATTCTATTTCTGATGGGTAACGTAAGTAATAGAACTAAAAAATGACTATATAAAGTCATTTTTATATATTAAAGTCATTTATATATTAAAGGCTATAGTCTTTTTTTTTAAAGTGTGGATATTTTGTTTTGTGACTTAATGCATGTGTACTTTCCTCATTGTTCTATTTTAAATATTCAAAAGTTACTAAATTATGAGTGATTCAGTGACTATGGTATTTCACTATAATCCCCCTACTAACTAAATGAATAAGATGTATCTAAGTTTTATATCTTGAGAGTTGGTTATGATGGTCAATGCCTAAATCCTAGAATTTAGTTACACATATGACTATTGTGAATTATAGGCTATTCTAAGCCACATTGTAAGAGTTTGTCTAAAAAACCAAAAATATTTGTATCATATTGATAAATCCATGTGATTGAATGGTAGTGTCTTAGACAGGGTTCTCTAGAGTCATAGAAGTTATAGTATGTTTCTATATATTAAGGGAATTTATTATAATGACTTACAGTCTGCAGTGCAACTAACCCAACAATGGGCAGCTGTGAATGGGAAGCCCAAGAATCTAGTAGTTGCTGAGTCCCACGAGGCTAGTTGTTTCAGCTGGTCTTCTGCAGAAAGAGGTTCCAACAGATGTGCCGGCAAGTAAGTGCAAGTGTTTGAGAAAGAGTGAATCTTCCTTCTTCCAATGTCCTCATGACGGCCTCCAGCAGAAGGTGTGCTCAGATTCATGCCTGAATCTAAAACTTGGTTTGTCCCAGTCTGACCTTGAACTCAGAGATCTGATTGCCTCAGTCTCTTAGATTTAAAGGCCTGTACTACTTTGCCTGGGCCTAAGGTTTTCATGGTCACTATGCCTAAAGATCTCCCTGTCAAGATCCAGGTCAGAAACCCGTCTTCCAACCTTAAGATCTGGATCACAGATGTGCCCTTCATTTCCAGATTGTAGTTCATTCCAGATGTAATCAGGTTAACAACCAGGAATAGTCATCAGAAGTAGCTTTCTCACATGTTTTAGATGTGATTCTCTCCAAGGCCAGATTTCCTACGTTACTTACAATGGATTGACTATGAAAAGCTTCCTCAAAAGACCTATGGTTTGAAGGCATGGTCCACAGTGTAATGGAGGTGAGACTTTGGAAAGCTTTTGTATCATGAGTATGACCTAATCACTGATGTACTGATTGATTCATAACTATATGGACTATTTGGAGGTAGGGAAATTGACTGTAGAAAGTGCGTTGTTGGAGACCTGCCTTAATGGTGTGTCTTTTATAAACTTGTGTATGTGTCGGTTAGAGGCAAACATGAGGCATCTTCGTCAGTTGCTCTCCACCTTATTTTTTGAAGCAAAGTCTGTCCTAGAACCTGGAGTTCACATACCTTGCTAAGCTCACATACCTGGTCAGAATGCTCTGGGTGATCTGTCTGTCCTCTGCCTGTCTGTCTTTATCCTCTACAACACTGGAGTTATAGACACATGATGCTGCTTTGTTTGTTTGTTTTTGTTTTTGCTTTTGCTTTTGTTATTTATATGGATATTGGCATCCCCAAATTCAAGTCCTCATGTTCATAAAATGGCCACATCACTGAGTTTTCTCCCCAACTCCTTTCATTTGTCAATTCCTTCCAGTTCCTAGATTATTTCATCTTATGTATCTTAAAAGTAACTACTATATGTATAGCATAAAATTTGGAGGAATACACAGTCAAGACATACAACACTTGTAATGTTCCATCTAAATTCCTTTTCATAGTCAAATTCTCTCACCCTCAACCTTAATAATCACTGATTATATCTTCTTAAAATTGTGATAGAATGTTCAAAGGATTCTAAATAAACAGGATCATAGAGATTACATCAAATTTGCACATACATCCTTTGCTTAGCATAATAGTTTCAAGAATCATCCATGTTTGTATAGTGTGGATCAAAGACTGAAGGAAAGGCCATCCAGAGACTACCCCATCTGGGATCCATCCCACATGCAGACACCAAACCCAGACACTATTGCAGATGCCAAGAAGAGCTTGCTGACAGGAGCCTGATGCATCTGTCTCCTGAGAGACTCTGCCAGATCCTGACCAATACAGATGAGGATGCTCGAAACCAACCATCTGACTGAGCACAGGGACCCTAAATGGAGAAATTAGGGGAAGGACTGAAGGAGCTGAAGGGGCCTTATCTGGCATCAATGGGGAGGAATGCCCTTGGTTCTATGAAGGCTTGATGCCCCATTGTAGAGGGATGTTAGGTTGGTGAGGCAGGAGTATGGGTAGGTGGGTGGTGGAGCACCCTCATAGAAGCAGGGTAAGGGGCGGGGGATGGTATAGAGGGTTTGCAGAGAGGAAATTGGTAAAGGGGATAACATTTGAAATGTAATAAAATAAATATTCAATTAAAAAAGTAGACTATTGGGTTACAAGGTTAATGTATACTTAATTGATAATATAGCAAACCGTGTCTGAAAGGTTTTACAGTGCAGATTCCCACCAGAGATGCACAGGACTCTTCCTGCTTCACACCAGCACTTAAACTGTCAAAAGGTTCAACATTTTTACTTTTGTGTGTGGAGTGGTATGTGCCCATGAGCATGTAGCATAGCACCCACGACTCAGAAGTGACTCACTGACAAGCTGTGTGTTTCAGGCCTCACTGGTCCTCCTTGCCTGAAAACAGCATCCTTCTGCTGCAGGTGAGCCAGGCTAACTGAGAGCCAGCTTCTAGAAGTCCTCCTTTCTCTGCTTCCCATTTCCGTTAGGAATGCCTAATTAGCAGACAGTCAAACCACTCTTGCAGCATTTATATAAGTTCAAGGGATCCAAAATCAGGTCCCTGACCAGCCCTATAAAACAAGTACCTTTTTGAAACCCATATATCCCATTTCCCCTGGTATTGTCGGTATTTTAGACTAATATCTGCCTACTATAATATCATAGATTCAATTATTGTTTCCTTGACTCTGATTGGCCTTATGCATTATTCACCACCAGAATATCTTCTCTGATGAAATATGGCTAAATATTTTCCCATTTTCAATCCATGTTAGGTTTTTTATGGTGAAACTTAGAATTCTTTTTCA
>LR753379.1:796448-816716 GCA_902729485.2 Mus minutoides | reverse complement strand
ATATATATATATATATATATATATATATATATATATATATATATATATATAAACAGTCAAAGCCTTTGAATAAAGGCATTTTTGACCCTCAGCTTTTATTTTATATGGAGTACCTTTTGACATTAATAAATACTCTGTTCACTGAAAAATATAGAAGATAATAAAACTAATATATAAATTTAGAATACATTTTCTGACTGTCTCAGATGTTCAGAATATTAATGCAGCAGTCAAGCAAAAGCAGTTTTTGCTTTCACTTTAGACTCGCATTCAAGTGCAAAATTTTTCAAAGCCATTTGATCTATTGTCTGAACACTCAAAAAGTTTCTAGCTCGCTAGTCTTCCAAAAACTTTCATTTTACAGATGTGATATAAAGTCAAAGATTGTTTATTACAACTCTCCACAAATAAAATCTGGAAAATAAAACAAACATCAGTTATGCAGATATTAACATTATTATGCATTATTTTATAATTTAACCATTTTGGATAATTGAATATCTATATTCTTAATAATTTAATAATGCATCTTCAAGGACTAGAGAAATGGCTCAGCAACGAAGAACATTTTTTGAGTACCTGGGTTGAATTCCCAGCACCCAAATGACAGTTCACAACTCTCTGTAACTCCAGTTTCAGGGCATCTGATACTCTGGCCACTGCAGGTACCAGGCGTGAATATGACACAAATATATATATATATATATATATATATATATATATATATATATATATATATGCAAAGTGTCCATATGCATAAAATAAAAATACATATAACATGCTTTCATTATTTTTAAGGAAGCTCAGTAACATAGGGTAGCAATAAAGTTCAGTGGAGAACTTAAGTAGGAAATTAACCCATTCTTGTCCAGGTAAACATGCCAACAATGCCTACCTATAATTCCTAGATCTTTTGAACCTTGAGCATTATAATTCTTTCTTTCCGTGTACATAAAGTGAATCTGTTTATTATTAGTACTAAAATAACTATTTCTTTTCATGGTCAATTTTGATGAATAGTACGAACGGATTTCTATTGTTTTCCAGAAAAATGCAATGTCAGGTAGCTGAAGCTTTGTGGGGAAAGGGGTAAGAAAACCTGAGGGATCCACAGAATAGAAAAATACAGAGCTTCTCAGCCAATCAAATAATGTTCTTTTTGACAGAGATGCAATGTGAATCTGTAATTTTCTGAGCTTGAGACTTTCTACCATCACACTCACAGAGATGAGAGCAGAACAACCAGGCAAGTAGACACAATATAGTGATGGGAGCAAAATATCCTGGGAAATAGATAATGTGGCATGAGATTAGATACAATGTGGTTATGGGAGCGATACTTCCAGGGAAATAGACATAATGTACATGGTTAGTGCCTTGGGATACAGTCAGGAGCACAGACCCTCTTCCATCACTGGCCTTGGCACCACCACAAGCTTTGCAAAGTCAGTCCCCATCTGACCTGTTTATCACAGGAAATCTGCAGACAGGATCCTCAAAACTTCCAACTCCTTAATTGGCTTAAAGGAAAACTTTGAGTAAGAGGCTTTTCTCACCTCTTATAAAAATACATGGTGAATCTTTCTAGAAAACTGAATGGTTTTGAGGCTTCTGGACTAATAGAAGGAGTTATGAGAATCATTTTCTCATAAGTACAGCACATGGGAAAGCAGGAAAAAAGTATCCAACCATTTTTTGTAAATTGCAGTCCTCATGCCCACTTCTTAGGGCAAAGTGCCATGCTCATTTGAATAAGAAACTCCTACTACTTTTGTTTTTTTGTTGTTGTTGGTGGTGGTGGGTTTTTTTTAGCATTTATTCTCTCTCTCTCTCTCTCTCTCTCTCTCTCTCTCTCTCTCTCTCTCTCTCTGTGTGTGTGTGTGTGTGAATGTGTACACCTTGGTGGACTTGTGGAGGCCAGAGACAATTTCCCCTTCCATTGTGTGAGTTTCAGGGATCAAATTCATGAGGCCAGCATGTACGCATAAGTCAGGATGGGCAGGTCTTTGAAGGTGAACTGGTTCCTGCTTCCTGCTATCTGCTTCTTAGTCTGCTGTGATGGGTACAATGTCTGCTCATGCTTCTGCAGACATACATAGAGCCTGTCTCTCACTATGCATGGAAATCCTCTGAAACCCCAAGCCAGCCAACGTGACTCTTCCTTCGTTTACAGTTCTGTCCGGCATTTTATAACAACAATGCAGAAGTAAATAGCACAGAAGTGAAACTTTTAACAATGGGCACACAGCTTCCTGACAGGATGCAATGAGATGGATACATAAATATGATACCAACTGATGTTCAGAACAAAAGTATAGGATCATATCATGATATTATTACTCTGCTTACCAAACATTAAAAGACACGTAAACAAAGGAAAGAATATTTGCTAGTGTTTGGTAAAGATTCATAATCCTTTAGAAACAAAGCGTGGCTACTTGGAAGTACGTCTATCAACAATTAAAAAAGTCTCTCGGTGTCTTCTAAGGAAGTATTATGAGAATGGCTCTTTGATTTACACTATTATTTTTTAAAGTATACTTTAAAGTAGTGTTCAGTGATCCCTGATTGACAAATAGGGGAACTAAGGGCTGTAGGTGAGGAAGTTATTCAGGCAGGTCAGTTACAGAGTCAGGATTCCATCTAGGTCAGCTGAAATCAAAATCCACAACGTTAACTCTGTTGTGCATTTAAAAAAAAATCTTGTGTTTAACAAACTGCTCGAATCTGCTCCCCACCTTCAATGTTTGGATTTCACCTTGAATGAACAACCTGAAGCATACTTTTCCTTTCTTACACTTGGCATGTTGTCCCTCCTAACCAGGTTGGAATCTGATGAAATCTCCCAGCTTCACTTTAATTGGCATTGGCAACATGTGGTCTCTGATAAAAAGCATATTTTTTCCCGAGATTGCAGTCATCAGTTGGGCTCATTTTTCTTGGCCCCTACATCAAGCTGAACTTCTCTGGAAAAAGAAACAGCAGCTTGTGGGTTACGAAGTGCCAGAGAGCTGAACTTGAGGGGAGGGGATTTAAAAATACACTTTAAAAGCCTGTGAATGCATGTGTATGCAAGCGTACACTGGCATCCATCACCCGATCCACCTATGATACATAGGCAGAACTAGTCAGTGTATGCAAAACTCTTAAAGGCCATGATTTTGATCCATAGCCTATTTGTTCCAAACATAGCTAAACGGGGAGGCCAAATATAGAAAGTGATGCTCCAGGGGCCCTACGGCCTATATAGAATTTAAACTCAAATGATTTGCAAAATCACTCCTAAGACAGCTTGCTCATACTGTCAGCGCGCCAACACCAGAAGCTTGTCGTGTATTTTTGTCTTGGCAGATGCACATTCTGTTATAAAGGTCTGTTCATCCGATGCCTTCCTTGCTTTCAGGTAATGCCCAGCATCTTCTTACAGAGGGAGGAGCGTCGCATCGTGAACCCATCCGGGGTCTCCAAGCCACTGCTAGGAGCAGTGTGCACTCTGACCCTGATCATAGGCCGGTGTCCTGGCTTACCTCCCTTAAGAATTCAGCTGTTCTCCAGAAAACTACAAGTCATTGGGTGTTCTCATTCCTTCCATTTCTATAATTTCCAGGACCTTCCAGGCAGAGAGAAAATAAAGCCAATGTTAGATAATGCCAGAATGACTATATTGCTTCAAAAAATCACCTTAGGTTTAAGAAAGTTTTGTATTTCATTTTATTTTATTTTTTTAGATTAAAATGATCATGGTTTTCTAAACTGATTAGCATAGTTTTTAAGCCACTCTGAAGTGTTTGTTAGGCTTCGCATGCTGGTCTCCATATGCCTCTTTTCAATTACATGTGCTGCCGCAAGGATGGCTGAACGAATGCTTCTTTAAAAACAGAAAGCAAACTGTTAGGCTTTGTACAGTGTAACTAGTTAGCGTGCGACGTCTCAAACTGCCCTGATTTCATCACCAAACTGCTAGCTGTTCTGTTTGCAGAAATAGCCACTCAAAAGTGCCTGAAAATGAGATGCTCCACGCAAGTTAAAGGACACGGAGGGGAACTGAGAAAGACTTAAAATAACGCGAGATCGGGCCGAGATTGGAGCTGCTGCCGAGGGCTCTCACTTTTGAAGGAAGTGAACATAATACACCGTGACTCTAATGTTTAGCGAATATTATTTATGTTTGGCTGATTCAGAAAATTTCAAGTTATTTGAAAATATAACTAATTGCTCACCATAGCAATTTGTAAAGCAAGGACTGCTGTTTCCCATCTTAGAAGCCTCCAGCAGAAAGACACAGTGTTTTATTTTTGTGAGGGCAAGGAGAGAGGTGATGTTTAAAACAAGGCAGTGTGGTTCCAGGTCTGCATTCTGTATTACGGTTGCTTGGAGAAAGGGGTCAAGGTGATATTAGGAGGCTCTTGGTTCATCTGTGCTTAACTTGCTGAACATGAGGTTGTATTACCAGCCTGTAAATTCTCTCCAATCCCACCTATGTGAATGCCTGTCGTAGAGCCAATTCTAAGGAAATGATTGTGGAATGAATGAATGGATGAAATCTTATTTTCTTGGATGTACCAGAAGTAAAGTAACTGGCATCCAAGACATCAGTTGGACAAAATAAAAACAGTATGCGAAGCAGCTAGTTAGATGTCTCTTTTCTCTTCCTCCTCCTCCTCTCCCTCCTCCTCTTTTCCCCTCCTTCCCTTCCTCCTCTTCCTCCCCCTCCCCATTCCCTCCTCCTCCTGCCACAAGTGCTTCATCCTCCACTGTTGGGATGCTAACCTGAATCATGCTGAACTCTGGGTTAAGATCCACTTACTCACCAGTCACTTGGTTTTATTTGGTTCCTCAGTCTGAGATTCAGTTTTCTGTATATTAAATAAATTGCTACTTAGAAATCATTACTTAGAAAGCAGTTTCTCTTGATTCAGATGCCATAGTATTTTTAAAGGATTGAAATTATACCCTAACTTTTAAAAAGTAACAACTGGAATATTCCTCATTTGTTTCTTTTTCAAAAAATAATTCTTTATGAGCATCGAAAATGTTTTTGTCAGTGTTCTTAAAAGTACATGATATTGCTGTGAATGAAAATTCCTTGAAAGAAGAAACAATTGGTCTGCCAAGACTGACTGCTAGAACATCAGGGATGTAGGGAGGCTGGAATGTTGCAGGTTCTACAGTTTATCTTGGCCTAGCATTAGCAACTGGAATAGCCATGCCCATCTCTGTTTCTGAGCTAACATACTGTGACTAGTATTGGAAAACCTTTGGAACCTATTAATTTAGCAGACCCCTAGCTCTCACCAACCTCAGAGGTAGGAATGTAATCAAATAGCATTTGAGGCCTATGCAAAAACTTTCCCACCTTGCTGTAACCATGTCTCAGATATATCCACCAGTGTGCTTAAACTTGTCAATTTATGACTTTCTTTGTTCTGTTAAACTATAAAACTTTATGAAATTGCTTCCATGTTGAAACATGGAATTTTGGATAACCTAAGCCTGTTTTCCTGGACCATGGTCCTTTAAAGAAAAATACGTATGATATCCAAGAGGAAAGGGATGTTTTTCAAGTAACAACAGAGGAGCTACCTAGAAAATAATGTTAATAGGTTTTGGCTTCAGTCACTTTAGGACATACATTCTGGAGGGTCCATAGGAATAAATACACAGATACTAACTTTCTGCAACAAAATGGAATGCTTTAAAAATCATCACGTAGTAAATTTGTCTTTCCTTTATAAAGTGGTTGTGTTTCAGGAGGTGTGAATGTTTAAATAATGATAAAACATTTTGAATAAGGTAAGGAAGAATGTTGATTACTTGGTGAACATAAACAGTACTGAATGAGGAAGCTCTGGATAAATACATTTCCAATAATGATTTATTTACATGAATTTCTAATCAGGAAACAAAGCTTAAATCCAGAATAATATAAAATATTCCCTATATTCAGAAAATATAGGAAGCAACTTGAAGATCATTTTATTCATTTCTTGAAAAAGGATTTTGAATTACAGGTATACCTGGCCACAGGAAATCCAGACACATGCAAAACCAGATTTACACATATGATAAATTATTTTAAGGGTTCTCTGAACACCAATGGCTTCATCCATCAACTTGAAGCTGCTTCTGCAAATGTGCGCACACTTCCTGAAAGGATTTATAATCTAGCCAATACGGTACATTTTGAATGTGTTACAAAAAGGACAGATTTACAGGAGACAATCTGCCTTCATGACGATTGCATATTGTGGCATTTCTAGTCCATATGGATCAGTAAGAGTTGGATAGCAGGCATTTGACCTTCAAAATCATGCAAATGTGAAACCAGATTTCTACTCTTACAGCTGCAAGCGTCAGTAGGACTCCTTCAGCCTCTTCTGGGGGAACTGATTCAAACACAAGTTGACTACAGAGCAGTCCTGAGGTTTATTACTCCCGTGCTCCTCCTCAGAGAGGAGGTCTAGTTCTGTGCTCCCTTCCCACACACCCCCTCTGGCTAACCTTCACTCATTAGCACCCAAATCTCAGCTACTGATCATTTAAGAGAGAACTTGCTAACTCCTAGCCACAGGCTAGCTCTGAACAAGACATCAACCTTTTTTGTTCACGTTGCAGTTAATCTCCAGGAATAAGTTCTGATAGCCTTTGAAAAGGTCTGAATGTAGCTTTCTGTCACAGGCCCTAGGAAGCTATACTTTCTCACTTCTAAACCTCAATGGTGCCAGAGAGAATCAGACTGTTTATCTAGCAATGATAATTTTCTGGGTTTATAGTGTAACAATTCGCCAAGATTATTGGAACAGAATCCCAAGAAGTTGTATTTGTTAATCAGCCAATTTTTTTTTCCATTTAAAAATTCATCGCAAAATGGTACTGCTTTTCTAGAATGCTGACGAAGAGGGCTTGAATAAATGCATTTTTCCAAAGCAATGAGAAGGGTTTTTTTTGTTTTTTTTTTTAATACTAAGATTGAGAGAGATGATTTCACGTTCCCTTCTTCAGAATTTGGAGCTTTGAGAACTCTGCAGAGAGAGGCAGGCTGAAGGAAGTCACAGGCTGATGACCACATCTTGCCAAGCTGAGGACAATAAGAAAACCTAACCATTAAAAAAAAAGTCTGGGCAGACTTTGTTTCCATAGAGACCACGAGTACTGGGGATTTTCCTTTCGTCATGGCACCTGCAGAATCCGTGGGCACTCTTACTTCTATGAAGGGACGCCTTACAAGAAACAGGCAGTGAGCTTTTGGCTACGAATTGTAAAGAAGTTATTTGTTTGTTATTTTGCTTAGTCCTTCTTCAAGGCTATGTTTCTAGCAATCTGTTTTAACTTATTGTTAACTCTCTTGATGATAAAGAATATGTTTTTTATGTCACACAGTTCTTGTAAAATAATTGTTTTACCTGTTTCTTTTTTTTTTTCTTCAGACGTAGAAAATTTCTTCCCTGTCTAGCTTTAATAAGATAAAAATGTTTGACAAATGTAAAGTTTAGTGTTTCTAATTGCTCATGAATAAAATAAAGTTCTCTGGTTTCTTTTATGGATATGTAAGTACTGGCATTCTTAGACTCTATAAGCCTGAATTTGTTAATAATATGTTAGGAGCCACTGTGACCTGCCCATATACTTCTTGTTATTCAGTTTTCACAATAAAGTATTTTCCCCTGCTTTCCTTGTTAGGAATTAAACGAGGCTTATTGAAGTTTGACAACTATATCTATGCACCATCTTAGCATAGTAGGATCAGGAGTGAGGAGGGCATAACACCTGTTCCAACACTACCAGGAGTAACTGGGACCAGCAGGATCCAGGGATGCAGGAACCCTGCTTGACCAGTGGCTTGGGTTCCTTTCTGTCTGCCCTGATTTACCTTGGAAGCAAACTCAGCAGCCAGTCCCACAGTCCCCAAAGGAGTCACCACTCCCAGGCACTCTAGAGTACACCAGGATCCCAGGAGCTTGGTCACACCAGGATCTCAGGTCTTGGAGGCAGCTTTACTCCCAGGAATGGTGACACACCCAGAATCCCAGGATCACAGAGACAGCTGGACTCTGAGGAGTTCTGATTCAACAAGCATTACAGGAAGGACAGGCTCCAATCAGATATAGCAAGGGAAGGTAGCACTGGAGATAATCAGATGGTGGGAGGCAAGCATAAAAACATAAGCAACAGAAACTAAGGTTATTTGGCATTATCAGAAACCAATTCTCCCCACCCCCCATAGCATGTCCTGGATACATATTCACATGGGAAAAACAAGACACAGATCTAAAGTCACTTCTCATGATGATGATGAAGGACTTTAAGAAAGACATAAATAACTCCCTTAATGAAATACAGGAGAACACAGGTAAAGAGATAGAGCCCCTTAAAGAGGAAACACAAAAATCCCTTAAAGAGTTACAGGAAAATACAATCAAAAAGGCAAAGGAAATGAACAAAACTATCTAAAATCTAAAATGGAAATAGAAACAATAAATAAATCATAGAGTGACAACCCTGGAGTTAGAAAAGCTAGGGAAAAGATCAGGAGTCATAGATGCAAGCATCACCAACAGAATACAAGAGATAGAAGAGAGAATCTCAGGGGCAGAAGATATCTTAGAAAACATTGACACAAAAGTAAAAAAAAATTGCAAAACACAAAAAGCTCCTAACTCAAAACATCCAGGAAATCCAGGACACAATAAGAAGACCTAATCTAAGGATTATAGGTATAGAGAGTAAAGATTCCCAGCTTAAAGGGCCAGTAGATATCTTCAACAAAATTATAGCAGAAACTTTCTCTAACCTAAAGAAAGAGATGCACATGAACATACAAGAGGCCTACAGAACTCCAAATAGACTGGACCAAAAAAGAATTTTCTCCCATCACATAAAAATCAAAGCACCAAATGCATTAAATAAAAAAAAAAAGAATATTAATAGCAGTACAGGAAAAAGTTCAAGTAACATATAATGGGAGACCAATCATAATTACACCTGACTTCTCACGAGAGACATTGAAAGCTAGAAGATTCTGGGCAGATGTCATACAGACCCTAAGAGAACATATATGCCAGCCCAGACTACTATACCCAGCAAAACTCTCAATTACTATAGACTGAAAAAAAAAAAAAGATATTCCATGACAAAAACAAATTTTCTTTCCACAAATCCAGCCCTACAAAGGATAATAGATGAAAAACACCAATACAAGGATGGAAATTAATTACACCCTAGAAAAACCAAGAAAGTAATCTTTCAAGAAACCCAAAAGAAGATAGGCACACAAATATAATTCCATCTCTAACAACAAAAATTACAGGGAGTAACAATCATTTTTCCTTAATATCTCTTAGCATCAATGGATTCAATTCCCCAATAAAAACACAGAAACTAACAGACTGGATATATAAACAAGACCCAGAATTTTGCTGCATAAAGAAAATGCACCTCAGTGACAATGACAGACACTACCTCAGAGTAAAAGATTGGAATACAAATTTCCAAGCAAGTGGTCCCAAGAAACAACTGTGTAGCCATTCTAATATCAAATAAAATCGACTTTCAACCAAAAGTTATCCAAAAGGATACGGAAGGACACTTCATACTGGTCAAAGGACAAATCTACCAAGATGAATTCACAATTCTGATAAAAAGTCTTGGAAAGAAAAGGAATTCAAGGCCCATACCTAAACATAACAAAAGCAATCTACAGCAAACCAGTAGCCAACATCAAACTAAATGGAAAGAAACTCAAAGCAATCCCACTAAAATCAGGGACTAGACAAGGCTGCCCACTTCCTCCATACCTCTTCAATATAGTACTTGAAGTCCTAGCCAGAGCAATTCGACAACAAAAGGAGATCAAGGGGATTCAAATTGGAAAGGAAGGAGTGAAAATATCACTATTTGCAGATGATATGATAGTATATATAAGTGACCCTAAAAATTCCAATAGAGAACTCCTAAACCTGATAAACAGCTTCAGTGCAGTAGCTGGATATAAAATTAACTTAAATCAATGACCTTTCTCTACACAAAGGATAAATGAGCAGAGAAAAAAAATAAGGAAACAACACCCTTCACAATAGTCACAAACAATACAAAAACCTTGGTGTGAATCTAACTAAGAAAGTGAAAGATCTGTATGATAAGAACTTCAAGTCTCTGAAGAAAGAAATAGAAGATCTCAGAAGATGGAAAGATCTCCCATGCTCATGGATAGTCAAAATGGATATCCTGCCAAAAGCAATCTGCAGATTCAATGAAATCCCCATCAAAATTCCAACTCAACTCTTCACTGAGCTAGAAAGGGCAATTTGCAAATTCATCTAGAACAATAAAAAACCTAGGATGGCAAAAACTCTTCTCAACAATAAAAGAACCTCTGGTGGAATCACCATGCCTGACCTCAAGCTGTACTACAGAGCAGTTGTGATAAAAACTGCATGGTACTGGTACAGTGACAGACAGGTAAATCAATGGAATAGAATTGAAGACCCAGAAATGAACCCATGCACCCATGGTCACTTGATCTTCTACAAGGGAGCTAAAACTATCCAGTAGAAAAAAGACAGCATTTTCAACAAATGGTGCTGCCACAACTGACGGTTATCATGTAGAAGAATGCAAATTGATCCATTCTTATCTCTTTGTACAAAGCTCAAGTCTAAGGGGATCAAAGACCTCCATATAAAACCAGCGACACTGAGATTTATAGAGGAGAAAGTGAGGAAAACCCTTGAAGATATGGGCACAGGGGAAAAATCCCTAAACAGAATAGCAATAGCTTGTGCTGTAAGAACAAGAATTGACAAAGGGGACCTTATAAAATTGCAAAGCTTCTGTAAGGCAAAAGACACTGTCAATAAGACACCAACAGATTGGGAAAGGATTTTTACCAATCCTAAATCTGATAGGGGACTAAAATCCAATATATACAAAGAGCTCAAGAAGCTGGACTCCAGAAATTCAAATAACCCCATTAAAAATGGGGTACAGAGCTAAACAAGGAATTCTCAAGTGAGGAATACCAAGTGGCAGAGAAGCACCTGAAAAAATGTTCAACATCCTTAATCATCAGAGAAATGCAAATCAAAACAACACTGAGATTCCACCTCACACCAGTCAGAATGGCTAAGATCAAAAATTCAGGTGACAGCAGATGCTGGCGAGGATGTGGAGAAAGAGGAACACTCCTCCATTGCTGGTGGGATTGGAAGCTGGTACAACCGCTCTGAAAATCAGTCTGGAGGTTCCTCAGAAAATTGGACATAGTACTACTGGAAGATCCAGCAATACCTCTACTGGACATATACCCAGAAGATGTTCCAACTGGTAATAAGAACACATGCTCCACTATGTTTATAGCAGCCTTATTTATAATAGCCAGAAGCTGGAGAGAACCCAGATGTCCCTCAACAGAGGAATGGATAAAGAAAATGTGGTACATTTACACAATGGAGTACTACTCAACTATTAAAAACAATGAATTTATGAAATTCGTGGGCAAATGGATATATCTAGAGGATATCATTTTTAGTGAGGTAACCCAATTACAAAAGAAGTCACTTGATATGCACTCACTGATAAGTGGCTATTCGCCCAGAAACTTAGAATACCCAAGATACAATTTGAAAAAAAAAAAAAATTAAGAAGAACGAAGACCAATGTATGGATATTTCATTCCATCTTAGAATAGAGAACAAAACACCCATGAACGGAGTTACAGAGACAAAGATTGGAGCTAAGACGAAAGGGTGGACCATCCAGAGACTACAGCACCTGGGGATCCATCCCATAATCAGCCACCAAACTCAGACACTATTGCATATGCCAGCAAGATTTTGCTGAAAGGACCCTGATATAACTATCTCGAGTGAGGCTATGCTAGTGCCTGGCAAATACAGAAGGGGATGCTCATGGTCATCTATAGGATGGAACACAGGGCCCCCAATGGAGGAGCTAGAGAAATTACCCAAGGAGCTGAAGGGGTCTACAACGCTTTAGGTAGAACAACAATATGAACTAACCAGTACCTCCAAAGCTTGTGTCTCTAGATGCATATGTAGCAGAAGATGGCCTAGTCAGCCATCATTGGGAAGAGAGGACACTTGGTCTTACAAACTTTATATGCCCCAGTACAGGGGAATGCCAGGGCCAAGAAGTGGGAGTGGGAGGGGGTAGGGGAGCAGGGCAGGGGGAGGGTATAGGGAACTTTGGGGATAGCATTTGAAATGTAAATAAAGAAAATATCTAATAAAAAATAATTCCCAATTCTGAACATCCATGATCCAAATGCAAGGGCACCCACATCCATAAAAGAAATTTTACTAAAGCTCAAAGCACACATAGCACCCCACACTTTACACCCCACTCTCAGCAATAGTTAGATCATGGAAACAGAAACTAAACAGAGACAAAGTGAAACTAACAGAAGTTATGAACCAAATAGATTTAACAGATATTTATAGAACATTTCATTCTAAAGCAAAAGAATATACCTTCTTCTCAGCACCTCATGGTATCTTCTTCAAAACTGATCTTATAATTGGCCACAAAACAGGCCTCAACAAATAAAAGAAGATTAAAATAATTCCTTGCAGCCTATCAGATGACCATGGACTAAGATTGGTCTTAAATTGCAACAAAACAATGGGAAACTCACATACACATGGAAACTGAACAAACTCTACTCGGTGATAGCTTGGTTAAGGAAGAAATAAAGAAAGAAATTAAAGACTTTTTTAGAATTTAATGAAAATGAAGACACATCATACCAAAACTTATGGAACACAATGAAAGCAATGGTAAGAGGAAAACTCATAGCTCTCAGTGCCTCCAAAAAGAAACTGGAGAGAGCTTATAAATAGTAGCTTAAGAGCACACCTGAAAGGTCTAGAACAAAAAGAAGCAAATATACCCAAGAGGAGTAGATTGCAGGAAATTGTCAAACTCAGGGGTTAAATCAACCAAATAGAAACAAAATGAACTATATACAAAGAATCAACAAAACCAGGAGCTGGTTTTTTGAGAAAATCAGTAAGATAGAGAAACCCTTAGCCAGACTAACCAGAGGGCACAAAGACTGTATCCAAATTAATATAATCAGAAATGAAAGGGAGACATAACAATGGAAACCGTGGAAATTCAAAAAATCATCAGATCTTACCACAAAAGTTATACTCAACTAAATTGGAAAATCTGGATGAAATGGACAATTTTCTACACACATACAAGGTGCCAAAGTTAAAACGGGATCAGAGATGGGTTTAGTGGAGAATTCTATCCACCGTTTAAAGAAGACCTAATACCAACTCTTCAAACTAATCCACAAAGTAGAAACAGAAGGTACACTAGCCAATTCATTCTATGAAGCCACAATTATGCTTATACCTAAACCACACAAAGACCAAACAAAGAAAGAGAGCTTCAGATCAATCTCCCTTATGAACATTGATGTAAAAATACTCAATAAATTCTTGCCAACTGAATCCTAGAACACATCACAATGATCATCCATTGTGATCAAGTAGGCTTAATCCCAGGGATACAGGAATGGTTCAATATACTGAAATCCATCCATGTTATCCACTACATAAACAAACTCAAAGAAAAAGACCACATGATCATCTCATTAGATGCTAAAAAGGCTTTGACAAATTTAGCATCTCTTCATGGGATAAGTCTTGGAAAGATAAGGAATTCAAGGCCCATACCTAAAAATAGAAAAAGCAATATACAGCAAACCAGTAGCCAACATCAAATTAAATGGAGGGAAAGTTGAAGTAACTAAACAACAAAAGGAGGTCAAAAGGATACAAATTGGAAAGGAAGAAGTCAAAATATCTCTATTTGCAGAAGATATGGTAGTATATTTAAGTGATCCAAAGAAATTCCACCAGAGAACTCCTAAACCTGATAAACAGCTTCAGTGCAGTAGCTGGATATAAAGTTAACTCAAACAAATCAGTGGCCTTCCTCTACTCAAAGGACAAACTGGCTGAGAAAGAAATTAGGAAAACAACACCCTTCACAATAGTCACAAATGATATAAAATACCTTGGTGTTAGTTTAACTAAGCAAGTGAAAGAACTGTTTGATAAGAATTTCAAGTCCCTGAAGAAAGAAACCAAAGAAGATCTCAGAAGAAGATCTCCCATGCTCATGGACTGGAAGGATTAATATAATAGAAATGTCCATCTTGCAGAAGGGAATCTACAGATTCAATGAAACCCCCATCAAAATTCCAAACAAATTATTCATAGACTTAGAAAGAAAATTTTCCAAATTCTTCAGGAATAACAAAAAAACTAGGATAGCGAAAACTATTCTTAATAATAAAAGAACTCAGGGAATCACCATCCCTGACCTCAAGCTGTATTACAGAGCAATGGTGATAAAAACTGCATGGTATAGGTACAGAGAAAAGCAGAAAAATCAATGGAGTAGAATTGAAGATCCAGAAATGAACCTACATGCATATGGTCACTTGATCTTTGACAAAGGAGATAAAACCATCCAGTGGAAAAAAAGACAGCATTTTTTAACAAATGGTATTGGTTCAATTGGCAGTCAGCATGAAAAATGCAAATCAACCCATTCTTATCTACTTATACAAAACTCAAGTCTAAAAGAATCAAGGACCTCCACATAAAACCCAGATACACTGAAATTTACAGAGGAGAAAGTGGGGAAGACCCTCAAGCACATGGGCACAGGGGAAACATTTCTGAATAGAACACCAATGGCCCAAGATCAAGAATCGACAAATGGGACCTCGTAAGATTGCAAAGCTTCTGTAAGACAAAGGACGCTGTCTTAAGACAAAAAGGCCACCAACAGATTGGGAAAGGATCTTTACTAATCCTACATCCTATACAGGGCTAATATCCAATATATACAAAGAACTCAAGAAGTTTGACTCCAGAGAACCAAATAACCCTATTAAAAATGAGATACACAGCTAAACAAAGAATTTTCAACTGAGGAATATTGAATAGCCAAGAAGCACCTTAAGAAATGTTCAACTTCCTTACTCACCAGGGAAATGCAAATCAAAACAACCCTGAGTTTCCACACCACACCAGTCAGAATGGTGGCTATAATAAAAGCCTCAGGTGACAGCAGATGCTGGCGAGGATGTGGAGAAAGAGGAACACTCCTCCAGTGCTGATTGGACTACAAGCTGGTAAAACCACTCTGGAAATCAGTTTGGTGGTTCCTCAGAAAATTAGACATAGGACCCACCTCTACCCCTCCTGGGCATCAAACATGTAATAAGGACACATGATCCACTATGTTTATAATAGCCAGAAGCTGGAAAGAATCCCGATATCCTTCAACAGAGAAAGGATTCAGAAAATGTAGTACATTTACACAATGGAGTACTGCACAGCTATTAACACAATGAATTAATGAAATTCTTAGGGAAATGGATAGAACTAGATAATATCATCCTAAGTGAGGTAACCCAATTGCAAAAGAATACACATGGTGTGCACTCACTGATAAGTGGATATTAGTTCAAAATCTCTAAATAACCTGGATATTAGTTCAAAATCTCTAAATAACTTCACAGACCACATGAAGTTCGGAGATAAAGTGTATAGCAGAGACTGAAGGGAAGACCATCCAGAGACTGCCCCACCTGGGAATTCATCCCATATACAGTTACCAAACCCAGACACTATTGTGGATGCCAAGAAGTACATGCTGAAAGGAGCCTGATATGGCTGTGTCCTGAGAGGTCCTGCCAGAGTTTTACAAATACAGAGGCAGATGTTTGCAGACAACCATCGAACACAGCATGGGGTCCCCAATAGTGGAGTTAGAGAAAGGATTGAAGGAGTTTAAAGGGTTTGTAACCCCATATGAAACAACAATATCAACCAACCAGACACCCCCCCCCCCGAACTCCCAGCCACTAAGCCATCAGCAAAGGAGTACATATGGCTCCAGCTGCATATGTAGCAGAGGATGGCCTTGTCATCCTTGGTCTTATGAACTCTTGATAGAAGCCTCGGTGTCAGCTAATTGAGGGTGGGAGGTGGGAGTGGGTGGGTGGATGAAGGAACACCCTCATAGAAATAGGGGGAGGGAGGATGTTATAGGGTGTTTCCAGGAGAGAGGGAAACTGGGAAAGGGGATAACATTTGAAATGTAAATAAATAAAATATCCATTAAAAAATGAAAAACAAGACAAAAAAAAAAAAAAAAAAAAGGAAAACTAAACTTTTACAAGAACCAGAAGATTGACACACATCTAAGGAGACATGCAAAACTATGTTCTCTGTTACTTCCAATTCCAAAGTATTTTCTTACTACCTTTTACATTGTGAAATCCTCAGATTGTTCTAAATTGCAATAATGAATTCCAGTCTAATTAGAAAGCTTGAATTCTGGGAATGAGTACAAGCAGTTTCAACATTTTGAGCTCAATGAGTCATGGCGCAAGCACACGTATCACTTTATAAATGCACCATCCTAAGTAGAGAAGATCTACTGATAAATAAGCCTATAGAGTTTTCTAACACTTCTTCTATGAGCTCTAATGGATAGGCAATAGCCTAGAACCAAAAAGTCTTTGAAGTATCCCCCACCTGCTCCTTATGCTCAGTGACACTGAGGGTCACCTGAAGCAGAGGTGACACTCTTGAAATAATCCTCTGTCTGAGACAGCAATGCAATCTGTCCTGGAGCAGAGAGCAGACATGTCAGGGCTATGAAAAGTTCAACAAAAGAAGATTGTACTTGATGTGTCCAGCATATGGAAACTTCTGGGCATTTTCTCTACTGTCAGCTGTATGTATATATTTCTGTTTATGCTGATGTATGGCCATTTATATTTCTGTCATTTATTGTCACTAAGCACATCAGAACGCCTAAAACAAAGCTTTCCGGAAAGCCTTTACCAAACGCTTGGAACAACTGCATTGTTCTTCAGACCTGGGAATGTACTGTGAATTTTTATATGAAGCTGTCAGGAAATTCTACCGAGTGATCTTTTCAGAAATTATCACTGTAGCATCTCTGATTTGCTCTATCTAGGAGAGAACCCTGGGAGATGAGTGGGCTTGATTACTAAGTGGGAAAATTGAAAGATGGAGCTAACAGACAAACACTTGGTGACCTTGTCTTCATTTGACAGAGATGAGCTCCTGGACTGAAAGGCTTGCTCTCTGGATGGATTGCTGCTTACATGAAAGCTGGACCAAGACAGAGTGGCAACAGTTAGCTGTGGCTAGAACAACAGAGACTTGCCTTGGAATGATACATCGAAACAGGTACCATCTCACATCCATGTTCTAAGTTTTAGCATATCAACATCTTGGGGTAAAGAGACTGTACTTCAAATTACCTATGGTTCCTTGAGAAGGCTTTAGAAACAAGTGACTAATTAGTAAGGTTCAATCAATAAGCTCTTACTGAGTCCTTCCTGCATATGACATTTTGTATGGTGCTTTTGCTACATGTGTGTGATCTGGGAACGGCAATGCTTGGCTAATATTTCTTGCAAGGTTCCTTGGAGGATTAAATGAGAAAAATATTCTGAAAATATTTAGGATTCAAGTACTACTATTTATTTTAGCCACATAACAATGATAACTATTTTTACAAATGGAGGGAAATCTTCAATGATTTTCTTCTTTAATATGAAAATATGAGGAAAATAGAAAATGAACAAAGGATTGCATCAAACTACCGAGAGTAACCTTTGATTTTAGAACAGCCTCAAGTCTTCCTTATTTCTGTCCTCCCTTCTTTCCTTCTCCCTTCCCTTCCCTTCCCTTCCCTTCCCTTCCCTTCCCTTCCCTTCCCTTCCCTTCCCTTCCCTTCCCTTCCCTTCCCTTCCCTTTCTTTCCCGCCTTCCCATTCCTTCCTGCCTTCCCTCTCTCCCTTCTGCCTTCCATCCCTTCCTTCCTTCTTTTTTTCTTTCCTTCCTTTTTTATGTGCACAGAGAAACCCATAAATGGTGATGACTAAAGAAATGAGCATATTTCCAAGGAGAGAGTGAGATGGTTTTGTTTTTTCCTTGCCTGGACACTGCCTCTATGGTCTTGTCTTCACTCTGTCTTGCCTTTAGTAGACTGCATTCTCTAGGTTTTCATAATCAGATGTCTCATGAAAACAAGAAGACTCTGGCTTACTGGCTCCTATCCATCACACGTTTGCAGAGCTCTGTCCAGTAGCCTCCTCCAGCTGTGGTTTCTGAAAAGGCAAGGTTACAAATGTTATAATTCCTGTAATTTCCATTTCCATCACTGTGTGACAGACATTCATGGATGTTGCTAACTCTACCCCTGGACTGAACACACTGACAATAACAGGCTGGACACTGCCTCATAATAGGCCTGTCACAGTACTCCTCTTCTCTATCTCTTACTCTATTCTTTTATTTCTATCAATAGGAAAACCAGTAATCCATGCTAAGCATATTTACATTACCCTCATTTCCTTTCCTCTCTCAGGTCTCTTACCACAGAGTTCTACACCTCCATCCTACATACACACATGCTTCCTCTGTAGGATGCCTCTTTCCTGAGGCTGATAACTCGTCTTTGGACTTTTGTCAGAGATATCTGATTGTTTCTCCTAATAACTCATCTTTACTAATCCAATAGATCAAACTGTCTGGTCAAGTGTCCCTTCACTGAGATATCATCTACTGATGTAACTATGATACCTCACGTCCACCCTAGCTCTGCTAAAATTTGCTAGAGTGCTAAGCCATGTATGGGATGAAGTGTCAACGCCTGGGTGGATCTCTCAAAGGCTGACTCCATCTAATGCATCCCTGCCTTCTGTCCACAAATCTGGTTTTCTTGTAGGCACTCAATGCTCAGATAATGCAGAAGTACTTATTTTTTCCAAGACTTGCATTCAACTTTGTGTAGTTGTTCATAGTATCCCATTAACCTGGAATGACTGACTTTATTTTCTCTTGTGTCAAAATTGTGCACATACACAAAGCACAGGTACAAATATTCTCTAGATTTCCTTTATATTTTTATAAATAGTTGTCAGGGAATCACTTTTTTCTTGAAGTTTTCAATTAATTGCTCACTCTTCAGTTGAAGTTCTATGTTATGTATATATCTTATAGAATTGTTGTATGTCACTCTTTACTCTTCAAGAGACATTAAGTCTAAGGAAGTGGGTGTCATGTGTTGTTAATTCATATCATCTGTTCCTTTCCTAATTCCTATCACATGTGTAGTTCTTGATCATCAAATTTCTGTTGAGTCAATATTATGTAGAAAAACATTTTGAAATGTTAATGCTTAAAATAACCAATACATGAGGAGAGATTATGACTTCTTTGAATTATATTCAAAGAAATTAATTAGTGAAGGAAATAAACTAGTGGAAGGTCTAAAGGATAAAATTCTGTTGTTCATTTTTATTCTAAGTCAACATATATATGTGAGAAAGTGTATTAACTCTCTATATATGTACATTTTCAGACTAAATCTAAATGTTAATCAAGTAAAAGGTAAACTTAATTAACTCTGTGCCATGGTTAGATGGGTAAACAATAATAACATCAAATGGCAATGATTCTTCTTTTTGTTGTGATTTATTTATTAATTTATTGTATATGAGGGCATTATACATGGATGCATGTTGAGGTCAGATGGCAATTATTTGTAAATTGTATATGCATAAATGTTTAGGTTGTAAGCATAACCATGTGTATGTTATGCCCCAGCCTGTGGAGATCAAAACAAAGCATTTCCTGGAAGAAGAGGTTGTTAGCCATTACTCAGGAGCTATGAACTTAATCCAGGTCCTTTATAATAACAGCCAGTTGCTCCTAACTTCTTAGTCATCTCCTAACCTCATTGATTATTGTGTAAAATGTTTATTATTATTATTATTATTATTATTATTATTATTATTATTATTATTATTTTGACTATGTGTATATGTGAGGATGGGAGATTACAATAGTGCAGATTTCTCCATAGGCCAGAGCTGTCAGGTCTCCATGGAGCTATAGTTGTAGTTATATGTGCCTTAAGCCACCTGGTGGGTACTGGGAATAAAACTCCAGTTGGCTGAAAGAGCATAGGTACATCTAACCACTGAGCATCTATCTCTCCAGTCCACCTGATTAGTCTTAACACCTAGCAAAGTATTTGTATAAGCAATTCTCTTAGATAAATTCCTCATGTATTAAGAGAATTTTTAAATTATCTTTTTATTTAAAAAAAAAGTCTTATGTGTTTTGATTGTTTTTTTTCTCCTTCAGAGCACGTCTGAACAAAGCTCTAACATGTA
>LR753379.1:651189-796348 GCA_902729485.2 Mus minutoides | reverse complement strand
TTTTTTTGAGACAGGGTTTCTCTGTATAGCCCTGGCTGTCCTGGAACTCACTCTTTAGACCAGGCTGGCCTCGAACTCAGAAATTCGCCTGCCTCTGCCTCCCGAGAGCTGGGATTAAAGGCGTGTGCCACCACGCCTTACATATTATGTTTAAATGCTGTTCAGTCCAAATTTAAATATAGAAAGTGCACTTTTAACTCATGCATTATACTCCTGAGAATATTAGATATGAAAAATGGAGTCTAGAGTCCTTTAAAAAGAAAGAAAACAGGCAGTCAAATGAATTATGAAACATTTGATCTCTACTCATTGAAGCTGACTTTATCCAAACTAAGAATTTCCAAGTTGCAAAACATTAGAAATCACAAAATTCATGAATGGTGACGATTGTCTGGGGCGTGACTCTGAATGTAGTACCATGTGTTGCTGACTTAAAACTATATATTCCTTGAAAAAGTATTTTTAACAGAAACTTCTCTTTTTCGAAAGCAATTCAAATAAAATGAAGTGGCTGTAGTTAGTATAAAATGGGTAAAGAACATCTTTGCTTATTTGCGAGGTTGTACAGAATCCTAATGCTTTTGTGAAAGCCCGTGTTTTGAGGGCAGTTGTGAGTGGGACATGTTCTCGGTCCCTCTGGCTGCAGCTTCCTAAGTGTCCTAATAACTCGAGTACACTGGTGGGACAAACAAGACAGCCATGGCAGTGTCTGGAGATTGTGCATCTGCCTTCCTTAATCAACTTGCTTTCTTGAATGTGAATCACAATAATGAGTCAATTAACATCCTCAAATGCCAATGAGATGCAAAAGAGATTGTTGCCGCTGCGGTGGCAGTGGAGGTGGTGGTGGCGGCGGCGGCGACAGTGGCTGTGTGTTTCAGAAGCTGTTCCAATGTCTGGATTTTTAACGAGAGTCACACACTGAGCTCACAACTGATTATTTATCTCATGTGAACGTGACTGCCTGGCACTTTCCCCTCTATTCTTCCCCATAGCCTCCCCAGGAAAGCAGGGAAGACAAATATAAAAGATTTTATATATATAAGCAGAATACTCATTGGTTTGGAGCCCCCACCTCAAAGACTTCACTTCTCACACACCCTCAGGAAGATAGAAAGATGCACCGTTAGTAGCTTTTCCTTACCAAAGTTCTGGCATTATAGCCCTTTTCTTAGTCTATGCTAACTAGTAAAAACCATGTATTTCCAAATGGTTTGCTTTGGCTGACAAGCCTGGAAGGTAAATTTAAATAGTGAGTTGTCATTTGCTATTTTCTGTCAGAGCTTTGAATACATTCCTGTAAGTACAACACAAATTCTGTGCTATTATCATGATTCCCAGTTTAGATACAATAGAACTAAGCTCACAGAAATGTTTCATAACCAGTTAAATTGGATCCATCAGCAAATACCTTCCACACAGCCTCTAGCTCTTCCCTAGCTGTGAGGCTTGGATTTCCCAAACCCTTGGAATACAGATTAAAATTTTAGTTTTTATTACTGAATTTTTCTTTAAAATTCTTCAGGTTCAATGAGTAATAAATGTTCCAAAGCTATTCACTCTTCAGACTTTTCAGTTCAGCATTTGAAAAGGATGGACAGCTGGCTGACCACTTGGCAAACGTAAGACCCCCAAAGTAAAATGATAACTCTGGCCGCATGGCCACTTTTCCCTGACAGATTGGAACCCCTTACTGGCCATATTTTAATGTAAAAACTGAACTGCTGAAATTCAGTCATATGCTTTCTTCCCAGGGAGTCGAGAAGTGTCTTTCTGAGGAGCACGTAGCCATCCATAATAAAATCTGCCATGCCAGAGTGACCAATTTAAAGCTTGTGCTTTCGAAAATTTTCTTTCTTAATTGTCACACTAAGCAGAGGGGACTGGAAGACATAATTTAGTGAATTGTCAAGTTATTTCCAGATTCAATGGGTTTAAAAAAAACCTATGGGAAGATCGCTGATGACGACTTCTCAGGTTGATTTACCTTTTTCTCGTGCAGGCTGGCCGGTACAGACTGTGGTTGCTGTTTAGTGAATATATTTAAGTTATGAAAACAGTCTTATATTTTGGACTGAAAACACTTTTATCCGTGCTTTATTCTGCAAATGTGATGTTTTCTATGTAGCAGCACTTCCAGAATGATTATCATTTAGATAAATTGGGGAGAGAGAGAGAGAGAGAGAGAGAGAGAGAGACAGAGAGACAGAGAGAGAGACAGAGACAGACAGAGACAGAGACAGACAGAGGCAGAGACAGACAGAGAATATCTTTGAACTACATCTAAAAGAAGTATGTGTCATTATCCATCTTGCCTTTGCATGTTTGATAACGCAAAAAGGTAAGGCTTGATTACCTTTCCTTTCCTCAAATGTTTTTCCATCCAATATACAATGCAATGTAACACTGTAACACTGTAACAATGCAGAGAGATGCTTAATGACTATGTTCCAGCTTAGAGGCCAAAGACATTTTATTTTATAATGTTGGAATCATTATGTCAACTTCCTCAAAAACAAAATACCTAGTGAGGTTTTAGTTTAGATGACTTCCGAAATCATTTTGTAAACATAAGATGGCTTGCCATATTCACTTTGATTGTGGAAATTCCTCCAGGAGAAATCCAATACAAGCTAAAGCGTGTGGTCCTTAGGAAAAACAATGTTACCACTCCTCCATGCAGTGTGGAGCAAAGCCAATGAGCTGATTGGATGCACTCCAGAAAGCCTACACACCCAGGAGAGAAAAAAAAAAAATCCCTGAGGGAACCTCCCCACCATTGGAAGCTGCAGAGAAATCAACTTCTCTACTTGCTTCTTTTGCTTTCAAGATCCTATTTTGGATTACAGAACACAACCAAAGTGGTCTGAGTAAAGCATGCTTGCATTTCAGCGATGCATCCTGGAGTCTTTACATGCATTACTGAGTAATCTACACACTCAAATAATTAAAAGCAAAGAT
Organism: Mus minutoides; assembly: GCA_902729485.2. Lineage (NCBI taxonomy): Eukaryota > Metazoa > Chordata > Mammalia > Rodentia > Muridae > Mus > Mus minutoides. The sequence goes on along the minus strand of LR753379.1, from coordinate 793,387 downwards.
CCCAGTTTACTCATAGAAAGTTCTACCATAGTTCCCGTCAGAGCCGTTACAGATGTTCCTCTGCTTCCAATCTAAACGAGCTTCAATAAAAAGTATTTTACAGCCCTCCTTGGTACATTTAGATTCCTAATGAATGTCAAATTTTTTTTTTTCCTCTTTCCTTCAGCTTCATTTAAACAACCTGCAAGCAAAGTTCCTTGCCTTCACCAGAAGCAATCTAATACTTTAATCTTAGAAATACTTTGTATAAAACTCTGTCTTGTGTCCATCCAGCCCTGATAATTGGCCCTATAGAACAGGATCATAAGTGACCTTCTTATTTTATGCACCTACTTAAAGGAAAAAATATCAGTCCTTGGAGAAACTGAGAGGTAGGATCGGATCAAATAGCAAACTGGATTTAAAACATTTTGTGATTGTTTTTGTTTTTACCCAGCCCACATCTCAATTTCTGATGGCTAAATTTTTAGGAGTTTCTGAGCACACAACAGAGAGTGATCACTGAACTCAGGTGTTTATGCCATCTCATGGAAACAATAACCAGTTTTTAAACAGGAAGACAGTCGAAGCAGTTTACCATAGCCATCTCCTCCATGGGATCAAGAAGTTTAACTTAGGACCTTTTGATAATGTATTCAGTAGGATCTTATAGACTGAAAACTGACTTTTGCCCCAATTCTGTCATTTGACCTGTTTTCTGCTGGTATCTTTCATTCTTTTATAAGGCAGGTGGTCCAAGAACAGTAGACAGGTGCAGATACAGCCAACCATCGTAGTGAGCCCAGGGACCCCAGTGGAAGAGCTAGGGGAAGGACTGAAGGAGCTGAAAGGGATTGCAACCCCATAGCAAAAATAATACTAACTAACTTACCACCCAGAACTCCTAGGGACTAAACCACCAACCAAAGAGTATACATGGAGGGACCCAATGGCTCCAAATACTTAAGTAGCAGAGGATGGCCTTTCATGGCATCAGTGGGAGGGAAGGCCCTTGGTCTTGTGGAGGCTTGATGCCCCATCACAGGGGAACGCTAGGACAGTGAGGCAAGAGTGGGTGACTGGTTGGAGGAGCACCCTCAGAGAGAATGGGATTTGGGGGTTTGTGTAGGGGTAACCAGGAAGGGGGATATCATTTGAAATGTAAACGGATAAAATGATTAATTTAAAAAAAGAAAATGATAAATTATTTACAAATAAAAAAATGTTAATATTACAATAGAACACATGTCATTCCCAAATGTTTATGAGCATGAGTTGGGTCTCACTTCAATCCCAGATGTTTTCTCAGAATCTCGTGTTCAAGACTAGCTATGCTGGTTTATGGTGAGCTACCCTAACTCCCATCATTCCCCTGTGCTACAGGAGCTATCCCAACTCCCATCAGTCCCCTGTGCTACAAAAGTAAGGCTTTTCTTACAGAAGCCCAAAGCTATGTTCTGAGGTGCGCCTTAGTCTTTCAGAATATTTTCTTTTTTTTTTTTCTCTTTATTAGATATTTTTTCATTTACATTTCAAATGTTATCCAGAAATTTCCCCTTACCCTCCCGCATCCCCGCCCTGCTCCCCTACCCACCCCCTCCCACGTAATGGCCCTGGCGTTCCCCTGTACTGGGGCATATAGAGTCTGTATGACCAAGGGGCCTCTCCTCCCAATGCTTAGAATAGCCAGGACTTACAGCACTTGCTAATTTCTGTGGGTAAATACCACCACAGAGGGCTGACTTCAAGCTAGAAACACAGTGTCACTGAAGACAGAGCTGGAAAGAAATACATGGCTCAGCAAGCTATGGTACATATGGAATACACATAAAAATCCCTCACAAACATAGATAACAGCAAAATGCCATGATGACAGTGTAAAGAGTTTTGTATATTTACTATTTTTGTCTTAGTATTACTTACTTAATTATAAAGGCATATAATTTGATTTTTTAATAATAAAAACTTGTGAAATATCTGGCAGAGCTTGTCATGGAATTACTTTGTTGTGATTATTAAAATTGAAGAGGGATAATGTGGAGGTAAATGATTAAGAAAGTATGTATATGTGTATATATATGTATATATATGTTCAATGAACAGCTCTACGCACGTGGGTCATGCTTCTTATTTTATATGTAACCCAGAGAATTAACACTTTGGCTTAATTTTTCCATTAGTCTCCAACCCATGGATAGAGTGGTTCTCTCAGCTCCTCCTAATGCCGTGTGCTGAAGTAATAGCCATTTAGAAAGCTATTCTCACTCCCTCACACTTTTACAAACTGCTCCAACAATCTCACAATATACAAGGAAGTGGTTTATTTTGACACAAGATACTTCATCAGCACTACTAAATCATATTAAGTATCCCATAGACTTATGTACTATTTTCTTCTGAGAATATCAGGAGTTCACTTGAATGGTGAAGTTTATTTTTTAATTTCTTTTTATCTTCACCATCTGCCAATGTTGGGTGCTTGGAGAGTAACTGGCTCTTAATTTATGTTTATGTGCCCTTATTAGAAGAATAATATAATGGATTTTAAGTTCATTAAACAGTCCTTTTTCTTGCCTTGTTCTAGCTTTAATTTATCTTTGATGTAATAAGAATTATTTTTAAAGAGTATCAATGCTACTGCTTAAGCAGGATCTCTGGTTTTTTAGAAGCAAGAACAGAGTAGCAAAAATTAGCACATTTCTATTTTTGAAGTTTCTTTAAGTGCCCCTTTGTTTCTATAGTATGAAGTAATGTGCTGATAGGATGCAGACACTGTACGTTTCTCTATATCACATTCCCACAGAAGGATACAACTGCCAGGACCCCATCTATAAGGTCATCATTCATAGAATAAGCACAAATGTGATCAATCAAGTCTTTCCAATGGAGCAATAGCCAGTGTGACCTCAACAGACTTTGGCTTTTGGAGCCAGATCGCTTTAGTGACAGACATAACCCTGGTGGGTCGGCAGCAGCCTTCACTGCTCACTCTGCCATCTGCCACGGTGGAAACTTCATCATTAAAGCAGAGTTGTTGCTGGACACATTTGCAAATGGTTTTGAGAGCATTATTATTGCACAGAATGCTACCATCTGTAAGTAGGCAAATTTGAATCACAATGTATGTCTACCTAACTCTCTTTTTCTATGTATATCTTAATAAAAAATGTGCATGCATTAATCTAAAAACTGGAAACAATCCCTCCTGTATTATGGAATTACAGCTTTGCAAAAGGGCTCCAGTGTATAATCTCCTTCTTTTAAATACAGCTACATTTAGGCCGTCAAATAAATGTTTTATTTTATTTCACATTTACTCTCCTTATTCACAAGGTATTTTAGATATTTGATATTATTTATATCTTTATATTTCATTGTCATAAAACATATATCCCTTTAAAAAAAACATCAGTGATAAGGTACCACCTGCTCTTTGGCAACTTTTAATACCATGGAATAATTTACACAAATTATAAAAATGGTGTAATGGCAACATTAAATCAGAATTTCCAAAAGCCAAACCCTAAATGTTTTAAATTCTAGTTCCATTATCAGCACACTATTAAAATTGTCTCTGTATATTCGAAGGTATTCAAAGCACAGTCATTAACTGCTCCAAATTACACAGCTTGGTACACAGTAGATCCTTTGCCAGTCTTGAACCAGAATCTGAACTGTCATCTGGCTTGAGTCTGTGTATCTCTGGCGTCTGAGATGTTAATTGCCCATTGTGATTAGGAGAACAAGAAAAGAAAGTGTCCTATAAATATTCAGATTAGGAAGAATGGGTTATGATAATAAAAGGTTTTCAGGATGTAAACATGGTACTCAAATTTGAAGTCTGAATAAACTTACTTCTCTCTACAGAATTTTAAATGTCAGATGGGTTCTCATGGTACTGCTTCTCTTACTGTATTAACATAACCTGATATTTCTGAAGTTATCCATGAAGTCTGTGTTGGAGAAAGGTTTTTTATGACTTTTGCTGCCTTGTCTAATTCACACTCTGCTCTAACCAGGAGGGGCAATGTCTAAGGAAGAGGGGCTTAGAGATTCAGGAGAAAGGCAATGGATTATGAAGCAGTTGAAGAAGCCAGGATCTGTCTTTGAGCCACAAGAAACTGCAGCACTTATCATGACATACATGTGACTGTCTCAGCTCACAAACAAGATTCTCCCTCCCTCCCTCCCTCCCTCCCTCCCTCCCGTCCCTCTCTCTCTCTCTGGAAGAAGACATTTAAGGAACATAGAGTGTGGACAGAAACTCAGAATGATGATTCTTCTGTAAAGGGATAGAAAATTAAAGTCAGATTCTAAAAAAATGACTCCTTTAATACTTGATCCAGGTTTCTTCTTTCAATCCTTTAGTGTTCAGGTGTGTTCATGTGGGCACGCTCAAGCCACACCCTCATATGGAGGTCAGAGTGCAACCTCAGAGGTCAGTCATCACTGTGTATTCCAGACTAGATGTGCTATGGACTTTGGGGTTTCTACTGTCTTACATTCAATCTTCCCATAGAAAGACTGGGTTAACTGGAGATGTGAATTTAAGATCACATGCTTATGTGCTGAACACTTTATCTATTGAGTCAACTCCCTACCCCTATATTTCTCTTTGTCATTAGGGAAACATTTTAGCAAATTAGAGCTTTGGAGATATTCTGCAATAAATTTATATGTGAATGTTGATGACCTATGCTTTAGCTCCAGATTATTTGGGTCTTTAAAGCCTCCTGCTCATTAGTGACATGCCAAATAAGTAATGGCAGCATTTGATAAAGGGAAATTTCAAAATGAATAACTATCCCACCTTTTTCATCATCTTATAAAATTGTGTAGTTTTACTTTAATATTTAGGTACACCAGATAATAGTGTATTTTCAGAAGAAACTTCTGTAATTTGGACTTGCTAAATGTGCCAAACATGAAGGTGTGATAGTTGTCGAGACACCATTTTATGCAAATTAAAATCAGTCTATTTAGGCACTGGTCATGATTTTTCCTATCAAACCCTCAGCTACACTAGCTTTAGAGGAAAGTTCAGGATGTTTTAGAACCACTTGATGCTTGGGCTGGGAACCAAATTCAGGTATAAATGGCTAAAATTTTTGCTTTTCACAAAATAAGCAGTTGGGGCAGGATCTTGGTGAATCATACTAACACAAGGCATTTATGGCGCAATGCTGGCAGCATTGTGAGGGGTGCTTTGTGAGGTACTATCAGGCAGCTGATGGTTTAATGACCCATGCAGCTGATGTAGAAAGAGTAGATGTGATGATGTGAATTTGAGAGGTGTTGTAGAAGTGGATTCGCCATGTTTCATCAAAAAATCAATTGGATGAAGGAGGGTTGGGAAAGAGGAAACATAAAGAGAAATTCAAAATGGGGTCCCACCTAAACGGTTTAGTAAAATGCTTATGCAATGGGTTTTAAATGATAGAAAAGCTAAAATGATATTAAAGTTAAAAGGAAAAACTCAGCTATTGAGATAATTAAAAGGGGGAGGTGAATCTAGATGTTCAACAAGGACAGGAATCGATCTAAAGGTGCCCCATGAGAACTTCAAAACCACTCAGGGTATTGGTTGCTTTCCACAAACTGATGGAAATGTACTATTCCTGAAAGTCTATATAATTTATTAAACATGGAGAAGTCATGTTGTGCCCACCTAAAGATTTCATCCCTACTGACTAGTTTCAGGGTTCTCTGCATGCTACCAATGGAGAAAGGTAAACACCAAGTCAGCTACAAACCATTTGATGGCAATAGTAACCTCCTGCTCTAAGATACACCAAGCAAGAAGCAGTGCTGCACTCCTGGCACAAAGCTCGTGGGAGGGTGTCACCAATCACTCTCTGATTGGACTGAAGCTGCAATCCAGGAGATGGGACCCATCTCTGACACAGCTTTGGTGACCAAGAACCTGAGACTAGATAGGCCCTGGCTGTCCTGGAATTCACTCTGTAGACCAGCCTGGCTTCAGATTCAAAAATCCACTTTTCTCTGCCTCCCAAGTGCTGGGATTAAAGGCATGTGCCACCATGCCCGGCTGTATATACATGTTCCTTATGCTGACCACCTGGTAGAATTTAACCAATAAGGGGGTTCATCCGTGGATAAGACTAATTTTCTCTCTCTCTCAGCAGTTAATTGCCTATAGCAGTTCATCTAGGGATGGTACCCCATGAGATTTCCCCACCTATGTTGGGGTGTCAACTTCTCTTAGAACTGTTCATGTCTTCTCTGTGAGCCATTTTATTGAGATTTCATGGCTGCCCTGCCGTAGAGAAAGAAGGCACAATCTCAGAGCAGCTTTTCTCATTCTCTGGTTCTTACAACAGCTCTTCCCTCTTTTTCTTGATGTTCATGAGTCTTGTATGCAGGAATTGTGTGGTAGAATTATCAGTTAGGGTTGGGCACCCCATGATCAGTCAGTCGTTCTGTGACTTTTGACTAGCTGTGGCTTTGTATAATGATCTCCTTTTGATGAAAACATGACTTTCTTTGAGGAGAGGCAGGAGAATGCCAGGGAAGAGTGGGTGGTTGGGAGGGGGAGCAACCTCATAGAAGCAGGGGAGGGGAGAGGTGAGAGGAAGGTTCTGGAGGGGAAAGTGGCAAAGGGGATAACATTTGAAATGTAAATGCATAAAATATCCAAGAAAAAAAGGACAAAAAAGATCTACTCTATTTGTAGGTATGAGAATAAGTATTTAGAATGTAGTTAGGAACTATGGAAAGTGAACATAGTGGTTGATCCTTTAAGAATTATGGCTCACTAGCCAAACATAATTGGATTTACAGTAGTAGGCTTGATTTCCCTAAAATTTTAGTGGACCTTGAGTCCAAATAGGCAGAAGTTGGTTAGCACTAAGATATAAGTTCTACTATGACACGTTTAGGGCTATCATGCCATGCTGACAATTGTTCTGCTTCATGGGCATCAATGCAGACGGGTGTAGCTAGTGATTGTCTCATTCCTTGGCAGCCTCCGTCTCACCGTCTAGTCCTATGAAAGGTAGCTCTAGGCTTTAAGGTCAACGTGTTTCTAAAAAATATCTATTAATTTATAATTTATGTGAATCTATGTGAATCTTTATGATTTTATGTGCACCACAAGCATGCAAATACCCAAAGAGCCAAATGACACTAGATCTTCTAGAATTGGAGTCACCACAGTTCAGAGCCACTTGATGCTTGGGCTGGGAACCAAATTCAGGTCTTTTTCAAAAAGTCGTAAGTGCTTGCAAACACTAGGCCATCTCATTAGCCTAGGATTTTTGTTTTTTGTCAGATTTTTGAAAACAGCATATTGTTCTCCCTAAGTACACAATAATAGACTGGTGGGGTTGAGAGATGATGGGTTCTCAGAACTGTGAACTCAGATAAGAAAAGGCTTTAATTAAGACCTTCATAATAAATGCTACTGATAGCATTCAAGACATGTAAATTCTGAACTTAGCATAACTTTCCCTTCTCATATTTCCTTTCACCATAACATCTTCCTTACCCATAAAATACTGTTGCAGAAATAGGAGCATAGAAAACTTTCCCATGCATAGAAGTCATATATTGTTGGGCAAATGAAGCAGCCTTTCTTTCTTACTTTCACTGTGATAAATCTCTAACCCTCCACCCCCATAGAGCATACTTTTATCACTCAGACTATTGTTTCTTCATCTAGATCTACATAAAACTACTCTATAACTTCATCACATCCTCAACACCATCAAACTCTTTTAGGTTGAACACAGCAGTCTATGTCACTAGACTCTACAAACTCAAAGGCTTGACTTGTCCTGTTACATGAGCATGCAAAGTTCATTGATTTGTTCAACAGGAACTCATTAAAAAGTACAGTTATTGTTGCTGGTGATGGTGTAAACTTGATTAAAGTCATGGGTCTTGCCATCTCAGAGCTGAATATGAGTAGATAATACAACTAGCCAAAGAGACTAGTATCTATGAATTTAACTGTCATGATGAGTGTCTTGATGATGTTGGCTAATGGGTATTCAGTACTTTTAAGTGCTACATATGATTCTACTATTGTATGTGTTCATCTAATTTTTTCTAGTTTTGAGGATAAATAAATGCTTCCCGAAAAATTCTCTCTCTCTCTCTCTCTCTCTCTCTCTCTCTCTCTCTATATATATATATATATATATATATATATATATATATATATATATATATATATATATATAACTGCAAGGAAAACATTTCTCACAGTAAATAAAGGTGAATGAATATATTTTTATTGTGGATGCATGATTTTGTACTCTATAGTAAGACTTTGCACATCATGAAGGATATTTCTGGAAACAATCACAAGATCTAAAACTATTTATAAACCATATTGCTTTTGTGGTAGGCAGGGACCAGTTCAAGAATACCAGTGCTCAGTGCCATGAAGACTAATTGGTAATACACTGTTTTTAGGAACCCCAGGGGCTTTGCATGACAGCATAATGTGGTCTTTACAAACCTTTACACCATCACTACTCTAACCAGCAGCACACGTACACAAAGAAGCAACATTTTCACAGTTCCTAAACTCCATCACTTCACATTCTTCCCTTGGCTTTAATTTTAAAATAAAAAAAATTTTTAAATGGAATGCAGGTGCTAAAGAGATGGCTCAGTGGTTAAGAGCACTGACTACTCTTCCAGAGGTCCTGATTTCAAGTCCAAGCAACCACATGCTGGCTCACAACCATCTATAATGAAATCTGATGCCCTCTTCTGGTGTCTCTGAAGACAGCTACAGTATATTCATATATATATGAATATATAATCTGAAAAATTAGGATACAATAACATGTCCCTATACTTACTTTCTACAATAAGATCTTTTCTTTCTTTCTTTCTTTCTTTCTTTCTTTCTTTCTTTCTTTCTTTCTTTCTTTCTTTCTTTCTTTCTTTTTCTTCTGAACATATTAGTTCTGGCTTGAAGATGTGCCATGACTATTTCTCTCACGGCATATCCCTACAGTAATCACAATGGATATTATTTGGGGTGGTTTATACTGGTTAGGCTTTGAGAAGCATGCAGGATGCTATTGTGTTAACTTGCCCTTGTCTGTGTCACCTAGAGCTCACTCCATAGCATCTCTCCCTTAGTATGTCATATAATTCTGTCCTTGAGGTGGGGTTGGGGCTATGGAAGACTGTGCATGTCAACTAAACTGCACAGAACTTAGATTGTGGAGCATTATGAAGATGTGACTTGTGAGATGAACCTTTAAACATAAACTCCAAAGAACTCTAGCCAACCTATCAGGTGATGCAAGCTTTCCAGTGTATTGATATGTATACAGACTGGTTCTTAGCAGTTAAAATTAGATACCCACTTAGTCCTCACCACCCGTACTTTTATCAAAGAAAGGACTAATTTTCTTTCTATTCTGTTATCTAGCATTGTAGCAAACATGTAGTAAATATGAGTTCATTTCTCCAGTTAGTGAATAGTAGAGCCCATACAGAACGACAGGCTTTCTGACACTCAGTTCTATGTTACTTTAGTTTTACACCCAAATTAAAGGAAGATAAAAATTCTTCATTCTGTAAAGTTTGTTCTGGGGGAAATTTTCCTCCTAGAATGTTTGTAATTCTGTGGTGCTTTAGTGTGGATTTTCATTCTGCCTGACATGACACCATGATATGGCAGTTGGTACAAATTTACATGAATATTAATAGCTGGGTAGGGAGAGAGGGCATTCGTTGAGCATTTAGGAAGTAGCACAGCGCGTTAGTATGACTGCCCTGCTGGGTGGTAGATAGATGGCATGGCTCAGACACTGTGTTTATGCATTTTAAATTGCTTTCTTTACAACTCCAGTCTAGAGGAAATATCAACTCTCAGCCAAACTGGAGCAGGGCTTTCAACCCAATGAAGCCAAACCGAGGAAGCTCAAATAGGAAGCATAACCCTTCACTTGGTTCCAGGTAACTAAAAAGAAATGAATTCCACTAGAAGGCCCATTAACATCCTACATTGTAAGGCAATCTTATAAGAACAGCATTTACATGAGTAAATAGTATTTCTAAATCCGATTAAGTTGCTTAAGTTGGAGGTTAGTTCCTGGTCCTAATTTTAGTAGCAGCATCAATTACTGGTAGAAAATATGTGACTTATAGATGTGGCATACCATCCCCTAGACACTGGTGCAGTTTCTCTTGATCAGGTGACATCTGAGTCTCTGAATAAATAAAAATGCAAGTTCAGTTTTTAAATTACACAAGATTTTTAGGTCATTATTGCACACTGGTAGAGTCTGTTGGGTGCAATAGTTCACATTCTTCCTTCTACAATCCCCTCTTGGGTCAGTGATAAAATATACATGGTACCATTATTCCTGCCTGCCAATTTTGATCAGAAGTGTGACATTATCCTTTAACTTAACATTTATGAAGCAATTTGCAATAGGCATGGGGGTGAACATGATGATTTTCAAAGGATAAATTGTAAACTGATGAGAATATCAACAAATTAGGACCTTGACAGGCTCGATTCTCAAATTGAGGAGGTATCTTGTGTTGTTGGACCCTGGTTGTATATTCAACCATTCTACTTCCCTGCCCATGGGAAATATACAAATGCATTTCTGCTACAGCCTTTGAATCCCAGGGCTAGTGAAGCCCACAGTTTCATGCTGGGAAGCTGGTGGTGTGTTTGTATTTGATGAATGCAAATAGAGTTGGCTTGAATATTCTGATTGTTCTAAAAGACATTTTTCTCTCATCAAGAGAGCACCGCAGAACTAAATTTTATTCCAGAAATCAATACAGTTTATATTTTCTATTACCTTGTCTCAATCACAAAGCAAATTAAAATGACTATTGAAAATAATGTCTGAACAAAACCATTTCAACACAAAAACAAAAGTGAAGTAAAAATAATAGACCTTGTAAAAACATTTAAAGTTCTTTTTAAAACATTTAACTTTTTGATTTTTTTTTACATGATTTCACTGTGTAGAGGAGGCTGTCCTGGAACTTACTCTGTAGACCAGGCTTACCTCAAACTCAGAGATTCACATGCTTCTTCCTCTAAATGCTAGAATTAAAGATGTGCACCACCACTGGCTGGCTGTCTTTATGATTTTAATTTTTACTGAAACTAGATTCTTCACCCACATAATACATTGTGATGAGCTTTCTCTTCCACTTCTCTCAGTTCCTTCCTTCCCTCTCCTCCAAACCCACATCCCCTCCATTTCCTCCATTGTTTAGGAAAGGACAGATCCTCTAAGAAAGGCAGCCACAGGACAAAACAAGATACAATAAGACAAGGCAAACAAACCCTCTCATATAGAGGCTCGACAGGGCAACCCAATGGGAGGAAAAGAGTCTCAAAAACAGGCAAGAGTCAGAAATACACCCACTCCTACTGTTAGGAGTACCACAAAATATCAAGCTAACAGCCATAATACATATGTGTGCCAATGTGAGCCCTGCTTATTTGATTTGGTGGTCCGTGTTCTCTTGGTGTCTTACATTTCCTCTGTCCCCTAAAATCTTTCTTCTTGCTCTTCTGTGAGGTTTCCTGGTCTCCATGAGGAAGAACCCACTGGGGCTCTCTAATCTAGAGTCTTTCTCTTCAAAATGTCTGGCTGATGAGGGTTCTCTGCACCTGAAACCATCTGCTATCGGAGGAAGACTCTTTGATAATGATGAATACACAAGGAACGAATCTATGAGTAGAGCAAAATATCATAAGGAATTGTTTCATTAATTTTTAGACCAATCATGTTTGCTTTCCCCTTAGGTCTCTGGACTATCTAGTCTTCGGTTGCGGGCCATCCAGCAGTGTAGAGCATGACTCCCTTGTGGCATAAGCCTCAAGTTTAACCAAACTCAAGTTTAACCAAACATTGGTTAAACACTCCCACAATTTCTGCACCACCATTCCCCCAGTACAGCTCTTAGGCAGAAGTAATTGTAGGCCAAGGTCTCCATGGTTGGGTCAGTGGTCAGGCTCTCTTTCAGTAGTCTGCAGAACACTTTCTCATGCCAAAGAGACTATAACATAAAGATAAAGACTCTTAGCCCATATCAGCTTTACTGCTATACATTCAAAGGGGCTCAGTGCTCAAATTTTAGAGTGACCCCTGTCTTACTATCAGACTGTACTGTTTAGGAATCTCCAGAGAAGCCACTCAGCAAACAAACCAACCAAACATAACCCAGTCCCACTACTAGAAACCTTGCCTTGATACATAGATCACCAATTTAGACTCTGTATGCTTCATTACTAGAAGTCCTCACTAGGGTCATCCTCAGAGATTTCAGGAAATTTTTACTATACTAGGTATCTACATCATCCCTCCAATGTTTCCCAATTCCAGCTGTCTCTCCCTGCACTCTCTCCCTTTACATACCCAACCTAATTATTCCACTCCTGTTACCAAGTGCCTCCAGTTCACCCACAAAGCTAGGAATAGATAATCAAATTGAGGGCTGAAATTAATAAAATAGAAACAAAGAGAATAATACAAAGAAGCAATGAAACACAGAATATCAGCAAGATAGAAAAACTCTTATCCAAACTAACTAAAAGATGGAGAGAGAATATCTAAATTTATTGAATCAGAAATGAAAAGTGGGAGCCAGGTGTGGTGGCGCATGCCTTTAATCCCAGCTCTCGGGAGGCAGAGGCAGGCAGATTTCTGAGTTCGAGGCCTGCCTGGTCTACAGAGTGAGTTCCAGGACAGCCAAGGCTATACAGAGAATCCCTGTCTCAAAAAAACAAAACAAAACAAACAAACAAACAAAAAAAACAAAAAAAAAAAGAAAAGAAAAGTGGGACATAGCAACAGACTGAGGAAATCCAGAGAATCATGCAACATGCTTTAAAAACCTGTACTCCACCAAACTGGAAAATCTAAATGAAATGGATAATTTTCCCAATAATTATCATTTAGTAAAGTTAAGATCAGGTAATTTAAACAACCCTATAATACTAAGGAAGTAGAATCAGTCATAAAAAGTCTCCTAAGGAAACAAAACAAAACAGCTCAAGGGCAGAAGTTTTAGTGCAAGAGTTAACACTAATACTCCTCAAATTATTCCACAAAAGAGAAACAGAAGGAAAACTACCCAGTCCATTTTATGAGGCCAGAGTTACCCTGATTTCAAAACTGCATAAAAACTCAGAGAGAGGGAGAGAGAGAGAGAGAGAGAGAGAGAGAGAGAGAGAGAGAGAGAGAGAGAGAGAAATTATAGACTTATTTCCCTTATGGAGATAAAGTAAAATTACTCAATAAAATACTTGCAAATTGAACCCAAGAACACATTGAAAAATAAATCATCCACCAGACCAAGTATGGTTCATCTCAGAGATGCATGGATAGTTCAACATATAAAAAAATTAGTAAATGAAATCCACCATATGAATAAACTGAAAGAACCCCCTCCCATATCTCACTATATCACAAAAACAAAACAAACAAACAAACAAACAAAAAAGAACCTTTGACAAAATCTAACATGACTTCATGATAAATGTCCTAGGGGAGATTAGTGATAGAGGGGACAAAATTAAATATAATTAAGGCAACTTACAGCAAGCCTATAGTGAACATCAAATTAAATGAAGAGGAACTGAAAACAATTCCATTCAAATTAGGGACAAGATGAGGATGTCCACTCTCTCCCTATCTATTCAGTATAGTATTTGAAACTCTGGCTAGAGGAATAAGGCATCTAAAGGAGATCAAAGGAATACAAATTGGAAAGGAAGAAGTCAACGTATTGTTATTTGTAGATGATTTGATAATATACATAAGTGACTCTGTAAAGTCTACAGGGAACTCTTACAACTGGTAAAGATTTTCAGCATACAAAATTAACTAAAATAAAAAAATCAGTAGTTCTCCTATATACAAATGACTTTGGAGTGATAAATCAGGAAAACACCCTTCATGTTATCAATAAACAATATAAAATATCTTTGTGAATAACTCTAACCAAGCAAGTGAAAGACCTATATAATAAAAACTTTGAGTCTTTGAAGAAAGAAATTGAAGAGGATATCAGAAGTTGAAAAGATCTCTCATACTCATCTTTAATTAATCTTTGGTAAGATTAACATAACAATGGACATCCTACGAAAAGCAACCTACAGATTTAATGCTATCCTCACTAAAATACCAATGCATTTTTTTTTTTTTTTACAAATCTTGAAAGGACCATCCTCAACTTCGTATGGAAAAGCAAGCAAGCAAACAAACAAACAAAAGCAGGACAGCCAACACAATCCCAAACAATAAAAGAACTTCTGGTGGTATCACCATCCCTGATTTCAAGCAGTGCTACAGAGCAATCGCAATAAAACAACCAAAGGTACTAGTGTAAAAACAGGCAGGTTGATCAATAGAATTGAATCAAAGATCTGGATATAAATTTACCTATGGATGTCTGCATGTAGAAGAATACAAATAGATCCACATTTATCACCACCACACAAAACTTAAAGCCAAGCACATCAAAGATCTCAACATAAAACAAGACATGTTAAAACTGATATATGAGAAAGTGGGGGAACAGCTTTGAATGCATTGACATAGGAGAAACCTTTCTGAACAGACTACCTATACTACAAGTACTATGATCAACAATTAATAAATGGGATCTAGTGATATTGAAGAGCTTCTAAGAGGCAAAAGACACCGTAAACCCATCAAAGAGGCAGCCTACATATGGGAAAAGGGTATTTTAAACAAATCCTTATCTGATAGAGTTCTAATATTCAAAATATATAAATAACTCAAGATTTAAATATAATTTTAAATGGGGTACAGATCTAAACAGAATTCTAAACAGAGAAATCTCAAATGGCTCATAAACACTTAAAGAAATGTTCAAGATCCTTAGCCATAACAGGAATGCAATTCAAAACTACTCTGATATTCCATCTTACAGTTGGCAGAATGGCTAAGGTCAATAACACAAGTGAGAGCTCATAGAGGAAAGGATGTGGAGCAAGGGGAACACTCTCCATTGTTGGTGGGAGTGCAAACTTGTACAACCACTATGAAAATCAATATGCCCATTCCTTAGAAAATTGGGAATCAGTCTACCTCAAGACCAACTATACCAGTCTTGGGTATATATCCAAAGGACGGTCCATCCTACCACAATGACACTTGCTCAACTATGTTCATAGCAGCCTTATTTATAATAGCCAGAAATGGAAAACAACTTAGATGCCCCTCAACTGAAAAAGAAATGTGGTACATTTACACAATGGAATATTACTTAGACGCAAAAATGCAGGAAAATGGATGGAACTAGAAAAAGAAATGATCAAGAGTGAGGTAACTTAGACCCAGAAATACAAATATGTTATGTATTCACTTATAAGTGGATATTAGCTGTTAAGTAAATGATAATCAAGCTACAATGTACAGACCTAGAGAGCCTAGGTAAAGAGGGGGCACTCTAGGGGAGCACATGGACCTCTCTGGGTAGCAGAAATAGAATAAAGTTCATGATACCATGTAAAGTTGTAATTCTTCGTTCCAAATAGTAACCAGTTCTGACCCCATCATAAGAGGTCAGATCCTTTCAGGGTGGGATGGTCTTAGACAACTTGTGTTTTTAAAGAAAAGACAGCCAAATATCTGGTTTGGCATAAGAAATAAAAGATAAAGATAATGGAAACAACAGGTTTTTTTTTTCTATTTGTGAAGGAAACAAATTGAAACTCTGGCATATGGTATGCCACGCATGAAGGACATGTGATATGATATCTATCTATTAAACCTATGGGACATGAGATCATTTTTCCTAGATAATCTAGGATATGTTTGAGTATGTAAACAACTCAATTATTTCAAAATATTTTATGCAAAACTTAGGATGCTTGACACAAATGAGATTTGACCTCAAGGCGTTAGTTTCTGATTAGGAAAAAAGGCTTGAATCTCTCTAATATCTCTTTTATATCCATGTTATACTTTTATTTGGGTAAACTAGACTGATAAACAATTGGAAGTTTGAAAGGAGGTGAGGTCATAGGATGTTTCAGAAGTGTGTCCCTGCTAAAAGAAGTATATCACTGGGTGTGCCTTTAGAAGTTTATAGCCTTGCCTACTTCCAATGTCCTCTCTGCTCCATGCTTGTTAGTGAAGACATCATCTACCAGCATCCTGTTCCAGTGCCCCATTCTGTTCCTCTCTTGCTGCTATGGACAGCCCCTCTGGAACTAAAAGCCAAAGGAATATTTTTTTATAAGTCAATTTTTTTTGTCATGGTATTTTATCACAGCAACAGAAAAGTAATTAATAAGCGCACTGAATTTCCTATCTCTGTGGAAACTCGGTGCATCCTTTGTTGTTGCTTCTGTCAAATGATAAATTTCCTGGTGTATAAAGTTATGTTTATGCCCACATTTTGCCTATGGTACCATTCTGTGAGGCACAGGCCTTTTCAGATATAGATAATCTCTCTCAAACAGATAATTGAAGTGGAAGAATAAATATACTTTGCTATGATGCTGGCATCTATATCTTTTTAGAGTGCTTTTGGCCAGTCTGAGGATAAGGTCTGAGCCAGCACACAAACACACACATCAACACTGGCACTGCAACCTTGTTGGCTTGTGACATGCTAGAATATATGAGGTGTCTTCCTAGAATGAGGACTGCAGTAGTAATTTAAACAAAATTAATCACACTAGCCATATTGGTTGAGTTCAACTGTGGGGTATCTTAATTTGGTCAGTCATGCATTTACCAGAAATTAAAGTATATACAAGAATATTTATTATTCCCTCACTGTCAGGCAAAATTGGTAAAGTGTAGCATAATTTAATTGTTGAATTATTCAGAAGTTTCATCATCCCATCAATATTTAAAATATGTCTTGTGGTTAGGATGCCAGTCTATTTAAAAATATATTTGTGATATGGAGCAGCTCATATTTGCTGATATATAAAACTTATCAAGCATCTTTTTTTTATCAAATGTATTTTTAAATCACTTCATCTGAAAATAAAACTTGCTTAACTACAAATGTCAATAATTCTATAAACTCCATTCCTCTCCTTGCATTCTTCATAACTTGTAGCATAGAGTTTTGCCAATATTTACATAAGGAAAAAAGAACAATGGAGATGCTAGATTAAAATGAATATATCCTGTATTGGCTGATTGTTGCTGCCACTGCACTGTTGGAGAACCTAGAACAAAATTGCATCATCTTTTCCTTCCTATTTAATAGCATTGTTCTCATCTGAGCCTAGATCTAGAACCTAGATCAAAAGCCTAGAGTACCCAAGATACAACTTACTAAACACATGAATCTCAAGAAGAATGAAGTTCAAAATGTGGTCTCTGTGCCCCTTCATAGAATTAAGAACAAAGCACACACTGAAGGAGTTACAGAGATCATGTGTGAAGCTGAATCAAAAGGATGGACCAAACAGTGACGGCGGCTGCCAGGGATCCCTCCCATAATCAGCCACCAAAATAAACACTATAGCATATGCCAGCAAGATAATGCTGAAAGGGACCTGATATAGCTGTCTTGTGGGAGGCTATACCAGTGCCTGGTAAACACAGAAGTGGAGGCTCACAGTCAGCTATTAGTTGGAACACAGGACTCCCAAGGTAGGAGCTAGANAAAAAAAAAAATGGCATCATCTTTTCCTTCCTATTTAATAGCATTGTTCTCATCTGAGCCCATTGAGAGCTGCAGAGTCTCTCTTCCTGCTTCAATCTCCTTCAGTGTTTGCATGTGAGTAGGTATTTCTGGCTTGTGTAGTTACCTTGAGGGTTGACATCATAAAGGCTTTGCTGCTGTCATTTCCCCCATAGTTTTTTCTTTCTTGGGTCTTGGTCATCCAATTCTAAGCCAAAATCACATATTTTATGCCATTTTTATGGCAACCCCCCCATTACTTAATATAACCACAATAATACCACTCATCAAATCACTCCAAAATCCAATAGGCTAAAACAATAATCATTTATTTGGTCTTGTGTGTTTGTAGGTCAGCTGGTCTTGGCTGAGTTGGAGGTTCAGCTGGTCGTGCCTCCATGCTGTGTGCTGGAGCTGTCCTCTCCAGCCTCTGTTGTAGATTGGGACTGGTCTATTCCATGTGCTATATAATTCTGGAGTGCAAACTGAAGTGGTGATTGTTACCCAGGGGAAACTCTTCTCTTGGTCATGGCAGCATTGTGTGAAATATGTCCAGCTACACAGCTCTATCTCAGGCCTCTGTGGCTCATCTATAGCAGCCTTTTAGGACCAGGAAGGTCCAAAAATTTCTGTTGAAGACCAGGAAAAAGGTAGAATATATGAAATTACTAAATGGGACTAAACAATTTTAATCAATAATTCAATCTACTCATAGCCCCTCTGCTAGAGTTCATTGCAAGAAACACTGGCAACCTATTGCAAGTAGACAAAACAACAATGGCTGTACTAAAGACTATAAGAAGTAATTCTTATCAATTCTATTTTCATAATTGTTATTTTTAAAAAAAATATACAGCGCCAGCATCAGGAAATGTTAAGCTGCTTTTGCAATCTATAATCTTCATGAACATACAATTGCAGATGTTGCTAAGCAAATGAGGCAGTCTTATATTTATATCCTATAAGTGTTCAAGTTATGTGACATGAAGCTTAACAATTTCCTGGTGAATTAGGCATCTAAGAAAATCAGCAGATCTAATTTTGTACTGTATTTTGAAAAGTTTTAAAATATTGTTATTTTAAAAACAGTTCATTGCTTTGTTCAAAAAATAGCAGAGATATTTCATAATGGCAGTCTTCTTGACTGAAATTTAATTCTTTTTTTTTAAATGATGTCACCCAACAGCCTTTTACTTAGGGAAGTAACGAATAAGAAAAACATAATTTGAATTTCTCAAGATTTATGTTATTGTGAACATTCTCAAACCAAAAAAGATGACAGAATTAGATTTCTATTACATAAAAGAAATCACTGAGACAATGCCTAATCACAGACAAACGGTCTCTATTTTTTCTTCGATACTATGAGGACATTAGATACTAAAAGCAAACCTAGTTCAACAATATATAAACAATATATGAAATTATAAATATATGCATAGTCTAATAAAACTATACAAAAGATTGATTGACCAGCCTATTTTGTTTATGTTAATTTGTCTTTTTTATAATTCCCTGAGTAACTGTTTCCTCTTCTTAAATTTAATTGTTGTTTATTTATGTTACATCCTAATTGCAGCTTTCCCTCCCTCCCTCCTCTCCTCCTAGTCCCTCCCTCCCACCTACCCTTTCTCACATCTATCCTTTCTCCCCTTCTCCTGAGGAAAAGGGAGGTCCCCCATGGACAACAACTAGCCTTGGCATATTCAGTTAGAAATACTAGGTACATCTTCTTCTATGAGGCTAGACAAGACAGCCCAGTTAGGGGGAAGGGATCCAAAGACATAAAATGTAGTCAGAGACACCTCCTGCTCTTTTTTTATGAGTCTTGCATGAAGACTCATCTACAGAACTGTTACATATGTGCAGAGGGCCTATGCCTGTCCCATGAATGCTCATTGGTTGGCAGTCCAGTCTCTATGAGCCCAGGTTAGTTGATTCTGTAGGATTTTTTGTGGCATCCTTGACCCCTCTGTCTACTTCAATCCTTCCTTCCCATCTCTCATAGGATTCCCCCAACCCCACTTAATGTTTATGTGTCTCTACATCAGTTTCTATCAGTTGCCAGGTAAAGCCTCGCTCATGATATTTATGCAGCTTGCCATCTGCAAGTATAGCAGATTATCATTTATAGTGTCAGGGGTGCACTCCCTCTCACAGAATGGGTCTCTAGCTGAGCTAGGCATTGGTTAACCCTTCCCTTTTATTCTGATCCATCTTTTATCCCTGCACATCATGTAGGCAGGACAAATTATGGGTCTAGGATTTTGTGGCTGAGTTAGTGTCCCAATCTTTCCACTGGAAATCTTTCCTAATTACAGGAGATGTCCAATTAAAAGAATGCAAAGAGATCCAAGCACCCGACACAAAACTCAAGTCCAGGTAGATCAAAGACCTCAACCTAAAACCAGGTACACTGAACCTGAAATAAGAGAAAGTAGGGAATAAATAGCCTTGAATGCATTGACACAGGAGACAACTTCCCAGACAGAACACCAAAAGCTCAAGCACTAGGATCAACAATTAATAAATTGGACTTTCTGACACTGAAAAGCTTCTGCAAGGGAAAGAGAACCATCAAAAGAACAAAAGAGCAACCTACAGATTGAGAAAAGATTGTCACCAACCTGGTATCTGCCAGAGGGATGATATCCAAAATATATTAGGAACTTAAGAAACAAGACATCAAAAAAATTAAGAAACCCAATTAAAAATGGGGTACAGATCTAAACAAAGAATTCTTCACAGAGGAATCTCTAATGGCTAATGAGCCCTTAAAAAATGCTCAACATCCTTAGTTATCAAGGAAATGCAAATCAAAACAACTCTGAGATTCCACTTTACACTTATATAGAATACCTAGAATAACAAACTCAAGTGACAGCTCATTCTGGTGATGGCTTAGAGTAAGGGAGCACCCCTCCATTGTTAGTGCAAATGCAAACTTGTACAGACACTTTGGAAGTCAATTTGACCATTTATTAGAAAATTGGGAGTAGACATGCCTCAAGACCTGGACATACACCCAGAAGAAGCTCCACTGTACCACAATGACATTCGCTTAACTATGTTCATAGAAGATAAGCAGAAACTGGAAACAACCAAATGTTTCTCAACTAAAGAATGGATAAAGAAAATGTGAGAGATTTACACAATAGAATATTACTCAGCCATTACAAACAATGGCATCATGAAATATGCAGGCAAATGGACGGAACTAGAAAAGATCATTCTAAGTGAGATAACCCAGACCCAGAAAGAGAAACATGGTATGTACCCACTTATAATTTGATATTAGCCATAAAGTGCAGAATAAACATGCTACAAAACTTAGACCCAAAGGAGCTAAGTAACAAAGAGGCCCCAAGGGGGGACACTTGAATCTCACTGAGAAAGGGAAAGAGATTAGACATTGAGAATCAATGAAGGGGGCGGGGATTGGGTGGAGGAGAAAATAGGGATGGGAACAGGACTGATGAGATGGGGAAGAGAGAGTATTAGGTAAGATAACTAGACTGGGGGGGGGGCAGGCATCTCTGGGGCAAGTTAGAATCTTAGGAAACTCCTAGGAATCTGAGGGTGACCCTAGAATTAACAATGGGAGATATGAAGCCTGAAATTTAACTCTTTATCCTATTGCATCCTGAAAATATTTCTTGGGTCCTCAGTGTTGAACTGGCAGTAGGATTGGTATGTGACTAAAATCCTACTGTCTAAAAATGAGACCCATAAAGTATTTGAGCAAAACCTAAGCTGCAGTGAGATCAGAGCAGGTAGGGTAATCAAGGGGAGAGGTGACAGGAATCTTTTAGCAGATCTTGACTATGTGGAGTCAGATATGGCAATTAACTACTTAGGAGCTGATAGAGCATGGCATGTTGGAATATGGTCAGGGAGGAACAGGAACATCTTCCACCAAGTAGTTTCAGAATGTCTGACTATTATCACTCTCTGTATGAGTCAGTGATCAATGGGAAAACTTCAGATCTCATTATTGACATAAAAGAAGGTTCCATAATGGCTGATCCCGAGCAACAGAGAATATTGCACTTACCCTGAGCAACGAAGAATCTGAGTACAGTTCGTCCTTGGGTCAATGAGGTAACATCTAACTGTCCAGAACTTTTGTAGTTACAATAGTGCCCTTGTTAAATATGGTGGGCCATAATAGTTTATATTAATAAAGTAACATACATATACCCACACTCTGTATTAATAAAATGAGTCGGGATAGTGTTAACCATATGATAAGAGGGTTAAAGCTTGAAACCATGTGATATCAAACTGACTTTCTGGAAGAGAAAGAGAGCTGAAAGGTGAGGTCAATCATATGGGTTAATCACAATTGCCCCTGTAATGAATCCACAGTAAAGCCACACACTGACACTTCAATAAACTTCTCCTGGGTAATACTTTTGTGCTTGAAATGAGGTGATGGATGGTGACTCATGGCAAATAATAGGGGGAAGGGAAACTCACATTTAGAACCCTCTCAAGTCTTTCATATTTTGTGTCTATTCCTTTAGCTACTGCTAATTTGTAGGTGTTTGGTTACAGAGATGGTTCAAGGAGTAAAGTACTTGATGTACAATCATAGGGACCTGGGTTCATATCTATAGTACCCATGTAAAAAACTGGGCATGGAATCAAGTATCTGCAACCCTAGAACTTGGCTTGAGAACAAGAGGATTCCAGGGACTTGATGGTCAGCATATGTACACAGAATGAGTTCCAGGGTTCACTTATCAAAAAATGAGGTAAAGATATGACTGAGGAAGTTATTCAGATATCAACCTTTAGCTTCTATACATGCATGAATGGATAAGTATACACCTACACATAGGTGAGTGCACATATACACACATGAACAATTAGACACATAGTGTGCTTTTGAATTATTCTTTTACTTGTTTTAGACAGTTACCAAAACTAAAAAGGTGCTGAAAATCACCACACTGATAGAGAGAGCATGTCAGGAAGTCTCTGTAATTGTATCTGGGGTTTGAAGTGAAGGTATCTGTGTGAAGCCTGACTTAACTCCAGGCAAGCTACATCAAAAGATGTTCTGACTGATCGGTGCAGAGCCTGTAACCACTGTGCCTTTGCTGGAGAGACAAAGGGCCAATGGAGCCAACATTGACAGGATCTGTGTTTACCGAGCCTTGGGAAGCCATCTTGTTTCTCTGAGGTAGCATATATTTTATTCTACTTTCTAAACAGATTTGTCTGTGGCCATGAATGCTGTCCAGTCTTCCTGATAGGCAGCATTCCTGGGATGAGAATCAGATAATTAATGATCACTAATGACATAATTGTTGTTTAACCTTTCTCGTGTTTAAGAACAAACCATTTACCATTTATCCCCCCATGTTGGGTGTTTTCATTCCATTTCTTTGTATTTTCCTCTCCTCTCCCATAATTCAGAGCTCACCATTTCACCTTGAAGGCTGAAACCTGGGTACCATGCAGCCTTGCCTAACCTGTCAAGTAAGCTTTTTGGTGTTTCTTGGCAATGGGATCTGGTTAAAATTTATAAAGTGAAAGCAAAGAGAACATATCCTTTTACTTTACTTTTTAAGATTCTACTTAAGGCAGGAATAGTTGGAAAATTACAGATGGCAGGTTTCTGTTCAGATTTCCACTGAAGAGATGGTGGCAGCTAGATGCACTTCTCTTGTTTGTCACAATGGTCTTGAGCTTTGGCTTCCATAGCAGTATCTATGGGCTTCAGGATTTTTGTAACTGTATTAATTATTGTGAAAAGTAGTAATGAAGAAACTTTAGGAAGGATTTATTTTGGCTCATGGTTTCAGAAGATTTCATCCATCCTGGTAAGAAGGGCATTTTGAAGTGGCTCCAAAGTGTTGGCCTGAGTGAAAGGTAACATTTTGAGAGATCAGGAAATAAAGACCTTGAGCTCAGATCATAAGTAGTAGACATAACCTTTAAGACTCGGACTTATACTTCACTTCTGCCACTAAAGTTTCTATAATGTTCCATAACAGGAAAGCACCATGAACTGATGGTAAACTGGTCAAATCTACGAGGAACATTTTACATGCAAACCATAGCATCTCTGTGGATTGGGGTATGAACTTCTCATTTTTACAACTAGTGTGTGTGTGTGTGTGTGTGTGTGTGTGTGTGTGTGTGTGTGTGTTGGACATGTACCAAAGGCTAGAGGAAAACTTGTAGAAGTCAGTTCTCTACTTCTATCATGTGGTCTAGGTGATAAAACTCAGTGAATCTGGCTTGGTAGTAGATGCATTTAAACCATCATACTGGCCATCCAGCTAATTCCTGTATCTGATGTTATAAAAAGCCTCAGGTTTATGATATCTAGATAGTTTTTCTTTATTCTTAGGTTGACTACAGCTCTGTCCATTATCTGGGTTAATCCACCACTTTATTTTTACACACAGAAAAGCAATGTTCACACACACCTCACCCTTCTCCTGATTCTGCACAAATCTAAATAAAGAAAAATTTCACTGGAATAAATAATACATAAATAGAACTTCAAAGAAAAATTCATTCAGTATTCTCACAAACTTTGTAATAGTTGGTCATGCTTGTTAAGCCACTGGTTCAAGAAATGTCTAAGACACAATGGACCTCTGTGTGTCTTTCCAGAGAGGGCATGTGAAGCAGTGACTCACCCATTATGAATGTTGGGAGCACGATCTAACAGAATGACAGCCACGATGGAAGGAGCCATGAGACACCAGCATTCTCATGTCTCCTGCCTGACTGAGTGTGGCTGTGACATCCCCATCCATCAATAGCCATGACTGCTCCTCTTGCCTGCCTGCAGCACACAACAATATCTTCAGTGTTTCAGTGTGGAGGCAACAACAACTCTTCAAGGATCTTTCACAGTTTCAGGACCAGAGCGGAGCTGATTAGCTGTCTAGCTTTAAGAGGAGCTCCCATGGTTTCTGTGTCTCCAGCATACAGGCAGCTATTGTTAGGCGACTCTGCCACTCCCTCATAGACAATTGCATGAAGTTCCTTTTATAGTATACATAAACACAGTGAAAATCAGACCCTAACCTTGTGTCCTTAACATTTAATGATCCAGCATTAGATTTTTTTTGTTTGTTTGTTTAATTTTTTTGAGACAGGGTTTCTCTATGCCTTGGCTGTCCTGAAACTCACTCTGTAGACCAAGCAGGCCTCAAACTCAGAAATCCTCCTGCCTCTTCCTCCGGCATTAGAATTTTTTATTTGAATTCGCGAGAAATGAAATTTCTCCACATTGGGAGTTCCAAGGTTATGTGCTCAAGGTTACTCCAGGAAAGTAATGCATAGTTTCTAACATTAGCACTGAAAAAGAGAAAAACAGATGTCCTTTTTATCCCAAGTTCAAACATTTTCTGTATTTAAAACAGCCTCTTTATGGGAAAATGGGTATTTAAAATTTGAAACATATATTCTTTTGAGGTACCTATCTCAGCACAGATAATTAAATTGCGTGCTACAGATGGTGCTTTATAAGGTTAAAATTTTATCAAGCTGTACTTTAAGTCAATATAGGTATATCTCAGAACTGATAATTGCTAAAATTGTTTAACCTTTAGATATTAATTTTCTAGTTCGCAATTGTCCAAGAATGTACATTTTGGAAAATAAATGGCGTCCTGTTAAAAGGACTATCTTTAAATATTTAAAAAATTGCTCTAGATCGCCTAGATATGTTACTCACATTCCTTCCTTTGGAAAATTGCAATATTTACATGTTTCTATTGATACTTGTTCAGGAATTGTATTTGCCTCTCCATTAACTGGAGAAAAGGCAGCACATGTTATTCAGCATTGCCTCGAGGCATGGAGTGCTTGGGGTAAACCCAAGATTCTTAAAACTGACAATGGACCAGGTTACACTTCTCAGAAGTTTGGACAATTCTGTCGCCAAATGGAGGTGACCCATTTAACGGGTCTACCATACAATCCTCAAGGACAGGACATTATAGAACGGGCCCATCGCACACTCAAATCTTATTTTATAAAACAAAAGGGGGGAGTCGAGGAGGCTCTACCCTCAGTGCCAAAGGCAACCGTTTCTATGGCTCTCTTTACACTTAATTTTTTAAATCTTGACAGTCAAGGCCATACAGCAGCTGACCGTCATTGTCTAGAGCCTGATAGGTCAAAAGAGATGGTGAAATGGAAAGATGTTTTGACTAATCAATGGAAAGGCCTGGATCCTATTTTGATAAGATCCAGGGGAGCTGTTTGTGTTTTCCCACAGGAAGAAGACAATCCATTTTGGGTGCCAGAACGACTGACACGAAGAATCTTGGCAAAAGAGGATGATTTCCAGCTGGACCTCCCAACAACCGGCTCTGCTCATCCTGCTGAACCGAGGGATGAAGCCGAGGGATGGAGCCAGCTTCTGTCGGACTTCTCGGAGGGTAGAGCGACTCTCCAGAAAGCTTCTCCTGCAGTCTAGGCAGATCAATGGGACTCAGCTGAAACCCATTGCCTTTGGGGACTCCCCTTTTCTGGATATCTTTAACCTTTTCTTTCTTTAGGGGTGGGTGGTAGTTGCCTTGTTCTGCATTACCTTCAGCTGTGGTGTTATGCTTGTTTTGGGTGGTTTGCAAGCTCAGAACCCAACAAAAATGTGACAAAGTGGTGATTGCTCAAGCGCTCGCAGCACTAGGACAAGGAGCCTCTCCTGATACGTGGCTCAGCTTGTTAGCCTCTCCTGATATGTGGCTCAGCGTGTTAAAATCATAAAGGTAAAACTGGCACTCGCCCTGGAGTAATTTTGCAGAAAAAATTGTTGCCTACCATTTCATGGATGTGCACGCTAGACCAACCTAAGACAGGGACCTACTGGCGAGAAGTTTTCCCAGTGACGGGTAAGGCTAGTGTTGACATACCGTGGTGGTACCACTTTTCAGCCCTTCACCCAGAGGACTTGATCCATTGCACCTGGCAGGGTGAAAAGATGCCATAAAATTAACCCTTGATCACTGACACTCCCAGCAAAAGAGTATCGGTTCGATCGGGTTTGAATTTCATATTCTGGCGACAATTATGTACTGCACGTCTCCAGGCTAGACCTTTATTTAAAGTAAAGAGGGGGAGATGTAAGGAGCCGCAGGCCGCGGCTCCCTCCCTAGCCGGTACGCCCCCGAGCAGGTTACCAGCGCCGGTTGCCTAGATACGTAAACAAGTTCAAGTGCACGTACATCTTGGCAGCCACAAGTCACCGCCCATCTCGGGGCGTATCTTGAGGTAACGGGCAGCCAGCCAACCCAAGCGACATACGTCACACTGAGATAAAATTGAACAAGGTATTTCTGGAGACGCTCTCCCTCTCTCTTTCTCTTTCTCCACGTGGATTAATAAAAGGTTACTTGCAGAAGAATTCTGGGCCCATTTATTCCTCTCTTGCAGGCAAGGCGGGAAAGTGGGTGTTTGTTTTTTACACACTGTGAAGGAGCCAGAGTAATTGAAGGAGTTATATAACGGTTAATAATGCAGTTATTAACCGATGGTGAGTGTGGTAGGTGTGGGTGCCAGGCCTGTTTTGCTACTGTGATCCAGGGAACCAGTTGTGCCTTTGTTAATGATTGTACTGGTGTGATAGTTGCATTACTCTTAAATAGAGAGCAACATACACATTATCCTACCAGGTCATCCCTAAGCTTGAACTTTAGAGTACAGGTCAGAGGAGGCATGACATGTTTCAGATTTAGGACTCTGCCTAACACACATCTGGACTTAAAAGTCTTAAAGAGGCAGATCAATTATCTGCAAATATAACTATAAAGAAAACAGATACATCAATTTATGTTAGTTGTTAGCATAGAATGAAAGCTCCACTCTTAACTCTCAAATGAATCTCTATGATGATGGGAAGCTTGTTATCACAGCGGTTTTAGAAAGAGAGAACTGGCAAGCTTTAAGAGGAAAAACGGAATAAATTCTAGAATGTTGCAGTTTTAAAATTTCTGTTTCTTTTTAGTCTTACCCATTTCCCCCTTTTATTTGACCTCCTCTGGATCTAAAGGACAAAAGGAAATGTATTTTCTTTCTTCTTTTCCAACGAGAAGACTTTTATGGATCCAGACTGGATTTAGAACAAAAGGAATTTTCAATCTAGCTCTGAAGTTTTTGGATTAAAAAGCTCGAAATGTTCTGAGATTTTCGGTTCCAACCATTTCACTTAATGTTAGAGATGACAACTGGGTTGTCCAAGTCTCAGTTCCTGTCTTCTGGCTTCTGATGAGAAACCAGCAGTAAACACAACTTAAGGGAAAGTTGCATTTCTCCTCCTGATAAAATTTTCAGCAGTATAGGCAAGCTCCCTTGATGCTAATATAGATATGGTGGGCCCAGCAGACAGGTGGAGTTGGCAAATAAATGTTCATTTTCTCCTTTTATGACTCAATGTTATCGTGAGGGAAGTGGAGAATATTTCCACAACACAGCTGTGAAGGATTCTCCAGTTCATCTATCAAGAGAGCACAGTCTTTCACTCCCCTGCAGTTTGGTACCCAGGGGAGAGCTGTGGAGGAAGTGGAGAATTCCACTCAACATTCTTGGCTCTGGAAACAAGTAGTTTCTGAGTTTGCTAGTTCTGGAGATCAGTTGTAAGAGTCTGTGGAGTCATTTGCATAATATTCTAGTGTGTAGAAACCTGCGACTGTAAAAGTGGGGATGGATTTAGAGGGTGTTTAGTCAATTTGGGATCCCTTCTAAGTAATTCTCCAGCTTGTCCACCATATACTTACATCTGGTGAAAGAGAGTTTGCCACTTTCCAGAGTGACCTTTTTTCTAAGTTTTGAAGACTCCAACTTTTATAGGAGTCTTGATTGTGTTAATCGTCAACTTTTTAAATATAGCGTTTACTTCAATTGTTAAATTTCTACTATTGGGGATCATCTGAGGGAAACCAATTCCTTCATACACAAATTAGCCTTCAATGTTTAAAAGTAGCCATCCAGTTCATTAAGCTAACATTCTAAACCTTTTTTTTTCCAACTTTTATTAGATATTTTCTTCATTTACATTTCAAGTGTTATCCAGAAAGTTCCCTATACCCTCCCCCCTCCCGGCCCTGCTCCCCTACCCACCCGCTCCCACTTCTTGGCCCTGGTGTTCCCCTGTACTGGGGCATTCTAAACCTTTTAATAGTCCCTCCTGGAACAGGGTCTCATGTATTTTTACTTATGGATGAAGTCACTCACTTCAATATTTAGCACACAATACTCAACGCAAATCATTAAAGAGTAAAGTAGATCTGTAACCATGGATGAATTGATGATTGCCCTTGTAAAGGTCTTGATGTGTTGTTTAGGTACCATTCTCATTCAGGGAACAATACTGTGCCCCTAGATACAGCGATACTTTATACTTTTTGTTACCTCCAAGCAAAAGAGGATTTGGGGGAAAAAAAATCTTCAAGAGAAAAAAATTCAATTTGTCACTTTTTCTATTCCGTCAGTGGCAATATTCTTTCCCACTTAACCAGATGCATATTTTAAAGTATTGTTTTATTTCCTTCATCTCCGGTATCTCCAATGAAGTGCCTAGTTTCTCTTCTTTCCTGTCATCATCAACTTGTCCCTAGTACCTTCTTAGTAATTAGATGTGGCTCTAGTGGCAATTGATTCAACCTTGTACCCAGCTCAAGTCTTCTGTAAGTCTCTTAAGGCAGTTAAGTTAGTAGGAGGCATCAAGGAATAGGAGCTTATAATGAATTGAAATATTGCAATACAAAGTGAGCTTTGGTCTGGTTTTTGAGGATTGGTTCATTCTTGCAAGAGAGATAGATTTATTAATTTATTAATGTTACTGTGTCTAAGTTTCTAAGGCAAGCAAATCTATGTCTTGAAGAAAGTTCTTTGATTGTATTTAGAGGTTTTTAAGTTGTTCCTCCTTAGGGTAACTTCTGATCACCTCTAAGCTGTACATGGGACCTCTACTTCAGAGCTACATATTCTCAAGTGCTCATTTATTCTTGTATTAATCTGAAAGACTTTAAGATGATGTTAATTACATCACATCAATGAATATGTGACAGCTTTGCAAATGATTGTAATACTGTGTAAAATGAAATAGAAACTATATATTTTTCCTATTAAATTTATATGTTTAAGATAATGACATAGAAATAAAATGGAAAATAATTCATGGACAACTGCTGGTAAGAAGACCCAGCAGGTGAGAGCACTTACCTTGCAAACCAGAGCTCAATCCCCAGAACCCAGAAAGTTTTCTTCAGATATCCACACACATGCCACAACACACACACACATACCCTACCTTGACATATATACATATTCATACATAGAAATTAATACTTAAAATTTATGCTATAAAGATAATAAATTCATATGGCAAGGTAATAGATAATTTTAATTTTCTATTTTTCTGTTCCATAATTTTCCGAATAGTCCTGCCAGGATCTGCCCCACAAAACAAAAAAACACCAGAGACCAAGTTCTGGAAACATGAACATCTTTCATGGGGGACAATTCAGAAACAGGGCATAACAGTCTTATGTATTTTCTTGATTTTTAATGATGACATATGTCTGGGTTGCTTGTTCTTCAGAAGCAATTTTTATGGAAAGATTAAACTCTGTATAGTTTTAAGTGAAGAGGAATTAAAAATTAAAGATGAAAATCTCATATCCCTAAGGAAGTATATGAAATAAAAGGCAGAAACATTAACAGATAAAAAAATTATCAAATTTTCTCATGTTGGATAGTTAAAGTAAGATTGGAATTACTCAAAGACAAACTTTTGAGCATTACTGAAATCAATACTATCTTTGTACATTATCATCATAGTTATAACTAATAAAATAGCCCAGTGAAGCCAGCTAGGCATCACAAAATACCTAAATGCCAGATTAAAGACTCAGGGTACCCTCTGTCTCAAATTCTGACCACCAGATGTTTACAATTCTAATAATCAGAAGAAAAGGAACCTTTCTCCATATACCCTGCCATCCAACAAAGGAAAACACACACACACACACACACACACTTACCATTTGGTGCTTTTATAATAGTGTGTCTCTTCCATCAGACCAACAAACAGGCCTGTCATCATGGCCCACAGAGCTTTGGACACATGTGGCTCTGCTCAGCTTTCCTCTTTCTTTTCTTCCCTCCCTGCATAAAGTCAGGAAGTGACTATGGCTGGCCATAATGAATGTTAGAAGTCATTGTATTATTTCCTTCTGTGGTAAATCAGTTATCAGGCAACTCAAGGTAGACTGGGGAGTCTTCCTCTGAAGCCAATATGTAAAGCCAAACAAGTTATGTTTCCATTGTCATAAACTCACTGACACATGATCCTGCACAGGCTGGCTAACTTCAGGAATGAATCCAGTCTTGTTACTCTTTGTTCTTGATGGTTTTATAGCTGGCTGGCCTTCTCAGGATCATTAGCAGATACAGTAAACAAACATAGCCTCTTGTTAGACATAGCAAACCTGTGTATAGCACATCCCAGCTACTTCCTCTCTCAGGTCTTTAGTACTCAGCACTTCAGCTATTTTAATACCCTGCCCCTACCAGGGCCAAGACTTTCATAAGATATAGAGCCCATGTCCCAGGGCTGGCTGATGTTATTTAAAGTAGTTTATCACCTAAACCTTCTAACCATCCTCACCTATCCCCTTCCACGGAAGCCACAGCAGATGGTCTGGTCCTCATCTTCCCCTCTTCTTTGTTCCTAACCTCATTGTATGCCATGAACATTGTTCTCAATACCTCTGAGTACATCTATTAATGTCCTAATCTATTGACTTCATCAGACATGAATTAAATAAAATTGACTTAATAAATGACTCCCAGAGGCCATGATTCTTATCTGTGAAATGTTACATTGGTTATCATGATTCTGTTTATAATGAATAGCCACAGTACTGACTCAACTATAATGTCATGTGAGATCCTGCAACCTGATTAGACAAAAGTTCACAAAAGTTCCATCCTTATTAAGAGAAGACTATTTCATTTATTATTTTGACAATGTATTTAAAAATATTTTCAGTTATTTGGGTTGAAATAATATAGTCTTGCTTGCTAGGTCAAGACTTTACCTCTGAGGTATATCCTCAGTTCTATACATTTTAAAAAAGAAAAACACAAGTAATCAAAAACATCATAATTTGGGGTCTTAAAAAACTGCACAGAGGAAGAATGTCAATGTTTTGGAAACCTGGGAATCTACCATTACTGAGTAGCAATTGACAACTCCTGTGCTGAATAAGAACATCTAACTTTTAAGACACAACTTACAAGTGCAAGCATTCGGATGGAGAGGTACAACGGTAAAATATACATGTTCAAGTGCAACACTCTGAAAAGTTTTAAATGTCTAAAACGAATTCAGGCTGAATTAAAGAAAAAGATTCCCAACTATCTCATAAAGCCTTGTTTATTTTTGCTACAGATGCTTGTTCCCTCAATATTCTTTCCTTGCCAATATCTGGCCTTCGCTGGTGCGGTTTCCAATCATTGCTGTTGTTAGCCAGCTGATCATCAGAGTCGTCAACACTCGACCCTGGGGAGCACAAGATTCCCCATTGTCAGCCTCTTTGCACAATGTGGCCTCAGCAATTCGAGCAGTTCCAAACATCCCTGCATTCTCTGGCTCAAGATTGGCATCATGGGAAGGCTGCCAGGATTCCAGGAGGGGATCCAGGGGATCAGAGTGCCAAAGTCAGCAGGTGGCAGTGGCCAGTAGCAACTCAGAGAGGCAAATTAGTCTTTCCAGCACTTAGGACAGCCAACAGAGGTAGGAGCCAGTGTGGTTCTTGTTATCTGATGTATAGGTATTGTTATAAATGACATCAGAGCCTTGTACACTGCTCACTAGGCTTGTTAGCCAGGTGGCAATTTTTGAAGCGTCATTACTGCTCCAAGCAAAGCGTATGCTCAATAATTCAGCTTAGATCTCAGGTCAATAAATTATAGTTTTTGGAATTATGTCTTAGGCACACAAAGACTAGTTCTGGTATTGATTCAATACCATCTTGTTAGTTGGTTAAAGTACTTACCAGTAACTAAATCACACTAAGACCACCACTCACGAGTAAGTCAGGAAGTGCTGCCTCACAGATTAAACAATTAGAAACATAATATCTAGATGTGATATTTCAGAATTAAAACCATAAAAATTTGGTGATATAATACACATAGAATATAGATGAAAATAAGAAAGTTCTGCCTATCATTTTCACATACAACCCAACATGCTAGTTGGTGGAGTACACAGAAGTCTGAGGGGAGCTAGCATTCTTTCTATTTTGTATATATCTCAAATAGCAACCATTGTAGACTGCGGGGTATAATCTTTGTTTAATTTCTATTAGAAAAGGGTTAGTTGTGTTTCAGAGAAGTGAAAATTATTTATTATCTTGATCCTTTCTAAAGCAGAGCTATTAGGAACGCTGGTGTAATACAAGGGTCTTCCATGTTGGAGCAAGATTCTATAAGTTGAAAGATATTTCTGAAATGTTCTGGGTTGATACAGGCTTAATAGTAGAACACTGGCCAAGTGTATACAATGTCCTAAATTCACCAATACTCCTTAAAATAATAGATAGATAGATAGATAGATAGATAGATAGATAGATAGATAGATGATAGATAGATAGATAGATAGATAGATAGATAGATAGATAGATAGATAGATAGATGATAGATTCTCCAAGTCTAAAATAAGCCACATTATTAAGTCCATGGATATTTTCATTTGCTTACAGCAAGAGAGTATTTTCTATCACTACCACCACTACCACCATGTAGATGCACATCAGTTTATCTTTTCCATGTCTGCACATATGTTTTATAATTATGCCAACATATACAAGACCAGCTTTTCTTTTTTATGCTATTATCAACTTCAACTTGTTTCATTTTTATGCCACATACTGCAAGAAGGTGGCTTCCAGACATTCCCTCTCATGAGAAGTTGAGAGCCTTTCAGCACAACAGGCATTTCACACATTGCATTGCTGTTTCTAAGCAGTATCTAGTACAACTTGTTTGGAACTGTGACTTCCTGGCTTTGGATTTATGTCATGTTAGGTTCCAGGGAGGAAAAAAAAAAAGATAGAACGTTCTGAGCTGGCTTCCCCTCTGGTACCCTTCTCAGCACATTTAGTTTCATTCCCTTCTGAGGCAAACACTAATGTACAACTCCCAGCCTTCACCCAGCCTTTCCTGTATGGGAGTGAAGTCCTTCATATTTGAAACTAGGGCCACTGTGATAAGTGGGCAGCAAACGGTGTGTGTATGAGGAGAGAGAGTCATGCCTGCCTGCCTTTTTCCTGGGCATGGTACTATATGTGCAAAAACAGCTGAGATTAAAAGTGAACTTCACCATGATTCACAGCTCTGTGAACAGTGATTTTTTTGAGGAATCCTGGGAGACTCCTTTGCTAATCAGGGTTGAAATTTTGTCTCCTTCTGTGTCCACTCTACCCACAACACTTCAGATTGTCCTAAGGTGAGTTTATAACATAATTCAGGTGGTAAAACACTCTCTCTCTGCCTGTAATGTTCTTTGATTCTGTCAGCTGTAGGTCCATTTTTTTCAATATTTTTTATTAGATATTTTCTTAATTTACATTTCAAATGCTATCCCGAAAGTTCCTTCCCCTTCTCCCCACCCTGTTCCCAAGCCCACCCACTCCCACTTCTTGGCCCTGGCGTTCCCCTGTATTGGGGTATATGAAGATTGCAATACCAAGGGGCCTCTTCTCCCAATGATGGCCGACTAGGCCATCTTCTGCTACATGTGGAGCTAGAGACACGAGTTCTGGGGGTTCTGGTTAGTTCATATTGTTGTTCCTCTTCTATGGTTGCAGACCCCTTCAGCTCCTGGGGTTCTGTGTTCCATCATATAGATGACTGTGAGCATCCACTTCTGTACTAGACAGCTTTATCAGGGTCCCTTAAGTAGACACTTGCTGTCCTATGCAATAGTGTCTGAGTTTAGTGACTGATTATGGGATGGATCCCCCCCCTGGTGGGGTAGTCTCTGTATGGTCCATCCTTTCATCTTAGCTCTAAACTTTGTCTCAGTAACTCCTTTCATGGGTATTTTGTTTCCTATTCACAGGAGGAATGAAGTATCCACGAGCTGGTCTTCCTTCTTGATTTTCTTGTGTTTTGCAAATTGTATCTTGAGTATTCTAAGATTCTGGGCTAATATCCATTTATCAGTGAGTGCATATCCAATGACTTCTTTTGTGATTGGGTTATCTCACTAAGGATTATATCCTCCAGATACATCCATTTGCCCAAGAATTTCATAAATTCATTTTTTTAAATAGCAGAATAGTACTCCCTTGTGTAAATGTACCACATTTTCTGTATCCATTCCTCTGTTGAGGGACATCTGGGCTCTTTCCAGCTTCTGGCTATTACAAATAAGGCTGCTATGAACATAGTGGAGCATGTGTCCTTTTTACCAGTTGGAACATCTTCTGAGTATATGCCCAGGAGAGGTATTGCAGGATCTTTCGGTAGTACTATGACCAATTTTCTGAGAAAACGCCAGACTGACTTCCAGAGTGGTTGTACAAGCTTGCAATCCCACCATCAATAGAGGAGTGTTCCTCTATCTCCACATCCTCGCCAGCATCTGCTGTCACCTGAATTTTTGATCTTAGCCATTCTGACTGGTGTGAGGTGGAATCTCAGTGTTGTTTTGATTTGCATTTCCCTGATGATTAAGGATGTTGAACATTTTTTCAGATGTTTCTCAGCCATTTGGAATTCCTCAGTTGAGAATTCTTTGTTTAGCTCTGTACCCCATTTTTAATGGGGTTATTTGTTATTCTGGAGTCCAGCTTCTTTAGCTCTTTGTAGATGTTGGATATTAGTCCCCTATCAGATTTAGGATTGGTAAAAATCCTTTCCCAATCTGTTGGTGGCCTTTTTGTCTTGCTGACTGTGTCTTTTGCCTTACAGAAGCTTTGCAATTTTATAAGGTCCCATTTGTCAATTCTCGATCTTACCTCACAGGCCATTGCTGTTCTGTTTAGTAATCTTTTCCCTGTGCCCATATCTTCGAGGGTTTTCCCCACTTTCTCCTCTATAAATTTCAGTGTCTCTGGTTTTATGTGGAGGTCTTTGATCCACTTAGACTTATGCTTTGTACAGGAAATAAGAATGGATCAATTCACATTCTTTTACATGCTAACAGCCAGTTGTGCCAGCACCATTTGTTGAAAATGCTGTCCTTTTTCCACTGAACGGTTTTAGCTCCCTTGTCAAAGATCAAGTGACCATAGGTGTGTGGATTCATTTCTGGGTCTTCAATTCTATTTCATTGATCTATCTGTCTGTTGCTGTACCAGTATCATGCAGTTTTTATCACAATTGCTCTGCAGTACAGCTTAATGTCAGGCATGGTGATTCCCCCCGAGGTTCTTTTATTGTTGAGAATAGTTTTTTGCTATCCTAGGTTTTTTATTATTCCAGATGAATTTGCAAATTGCCCTTTCTATCTCAGTGAAGTATTGAGTTGGGATTTTGATGGGGATTGCGTTGAATCTGTAGATTGCTTTCGGCAGGATAGCCATTTGACTATATTAATCCTGCCAATCCATGAGCATGGGAGATCTTTCCATCTTCTTAGGTCCATTTTTAACTCTTCCCTCCACCTGAGATTTTCAGAATGTGCCCAGTGGTGGCTTCTTTGCACTGGTTTTCTGTTGATCCTCAGACACCTTCTCCTCAGAGAAGTGTTCCCTCAGCTTTCTGATTCACTCAGCACATCTCCTCCCCCACTGCCGTAGGTTTTTATTGCACCCCCCTACTTTGTTACCATTGTAGCAGTTACCAAATCTAAAAGACTTTGATGAACTCATTTGGCCAAGCTCTTTGCTTACTGCCTTTTGGACAGTTCCTGTTTATTAAAATGCAAATGTTATATGATCATGGTCTTAGTTCATATATACTTGGCAGAGAGTATGTACCAAGCAAAATGGATAAATGACGTACTTGCTGCTTTCCTGTATTGTTTTCAGGATATGGCTTCTCTTTTTCTTCCTGCACACATTCATTGCCTTCTTTGGGCTCCACTCCCCAGGTTGGGGTGAAGAACAGGGATAGTAATGATAGGTAGAGCGTAACTCTAGCTAGGAGGCACTGCATTCTAAAAATAAATAAAATATATTCCATAAACCACTCACCTTGATGAAATTCTGCCCCTGCTGGAGGTCAGTGCAGTTTGTTACAGACGGATAACCCAGGTGACCCTAGTCTTCACAGGAAAATGATAGAGCTAGAGTGGAAACCGTCCAGAAAGAGAATAAGCCAGAGCCATACCTGCTCTTGCACTATTTGAACTTGTGAACACCATCCTGTAGAGAAAATATCTTGTGTATTTCCTGTCAGGAAAGAGGAAATGGGACATCTAGGAGGAGACAGAATTCTGGGATACATCCAGGTGGGGTAGATTTGCCAGGAAGATGTGACAAGTCTGACTCATAGTTTCTGAGCTCAGGTAAACAGACAAATGGCAGAACATCAGAGAAGAGATAATTATAAGTCTAAGGTATTTGTAAAAATATTTTGAGTCTGAGTCTTATTTCTGGGAGCCTGAGGCTATAGCCAGAACCAGACCAAACTTCAATGCCACCCATGTGTTCTCTCTATCACACCACAGCCAGAGAGTGCATGATTTTCAGTACGAATGGATTTTTTTTTTTTTACTATGATCTACAAAGTTTGACCTCTTTGCTTTGCATTTTGGAATTTCAGTTTGTCCCCATGAACAGATGCAAACAGAATCCCACCAGGGTGGGGGCTGGGCGATGGGAGACTTGGAGGCACTCTGAGCTCACTGGGCTGGGCGATGGGAAACTTGGGGGCACTCTGAGCTCACTGGGCTGGGCGAGGGGAGACTTGGGGGCACTCTGAGCTCACTGGGCTGGGCAATGGGAGACTTGGAAGCACTCTGAGCTCACTGGATCAGGCAAACAGAAGTAGGTGAGTATGAACCACCGAGCTTCTCACTCTTCCTACACACCCAAGTGTGAACCCAGGAAATCACAAAGCAAGAGCCAACATCGCCAAGCCTAGCACACTATTAAAATCAAAGTTGAATAAAATTGAGTAAAATAGAAACCACTATCCATGAAGTACTCTGCATATGTGCAGATTTCTTGTCACGGCATAACCTGACCTTAGATACATCTTTTTTCTTGGGTTGGCATTTTGTATTGGAACTTTTACATGGGGTGTAAGGTCATGTCTATGGGGCAGCACTTCTCTGAGGAACGGACATCTAGCCCATCTGCTAAGGAACTGTGGGGAACAGAGTCTGCCCTCCTGGCCTCGCCAACCCGCTGCATTAATAGAACATAAGAGCTTACGCAATGGCACTGGATCTGTGGCAGCTGTTTTGTTCAATGTTTCATGCTTTTAGTCACATCTGCTCCAAATGAGTGTTAATATTGCAGTGGCATCCACTTAGGATGGGCTCTGTCAGCTTTGCTGAGCATCAGTCTGACCCCTGCAACAATAGAAAAGGCACTGTGTCCCCCCAGTACGGTCTTTTAATACATTCAAGCCCTCTGAACCTGGGGATTACCCTAACCTTCAATCTTTATCTTTGGCTGTCTCCTATTTCATGCCCCCCACCCATAAGAACCCAAGTCAGTGAATCTCAAGGAGAAAAACTGCATTTATTTCTAGCACTCTGTCCACCAATGTCAGATAACAGTTTATTCATCCCTCGGCCCCTGGATGACATTGAAGCATATCAACAGTGACAAAAGTATATTGAATAATTATCTTGAAATTAATACATTATCCCAAACTTAAATAAATGTCATCTGATCAATATATCTTGGAATGGAAAGGGAAGAGAATGTGAAGGGCATCGCCTCATTATTCATTAATTTTAGAGTAATGTAGGCTGATGAAATGGTTATCTCAGAGCTCTGCTATTATACTCACTGGCATTTTAAATAACTTCCAGTCTTTAACAGTATATATTCCCTTGTTAGAATAGCTTATAGGTGTTAACACTTTGAATTCCAGGATCTTCAAAGTCCGTTGACAATATTCAAGGACTGTTGCTCTCATTTCTCTCTTTTAAAAATGTCTTTCCATTTTCTTTGGTAACTCCTTGCTGTGGGTTAGTCTCATCTTAAGTCCTAATGAAGTAGCCCATTAATGCTGCAGTCCTGTGGATTCTAATTGTTCCATTAATAATATTCCCAAGGATGAAATAAATAACTCAATTATATTTCAGTTCTCCAGTATGCAAATGAGACGTATAGGATAATACCTCCCAGAACTTATATAAACCTGCAGGAAGAATATTTTAGAGGGAAGGGATTCTATATTATGAGAAAGCCAGTAGATAACCATAGTATCTGAATTATGATCAGAACACTTTGATTCATGTGAGTACACAGTTTGAAGTGTAATTTCCTTACTTCATTGCATTTTTTCTGTCTTATTTTAAGTTAGTATTTAGTATATTTCCATATGTCTTTTGTGATAGACACATTACTGAGGCCACATTTGAAGAAGTCACCCCTTTCTATTCATAAAATTACTTTGTGGATTTTAAATACTTATTTCAATTTTTATTAAAAATAGAATAATGTGCTTGCTTCGGCAGCACATATACTAAAATTGGAACGATACAGAGAAGATTAGCATGGCCCCTGAGCAAGGATGACACACAAATTCATGAAGCATTCCATATTTTCATACAATTGGCTAAACACATGAAATTCAAGAAGAATGAAGATCAAAGTGTCGACACTTTGCCCCTTCTTAGTATTAGGAACAAAGCACACATTGAAGGAGTTACAGAGATCAAGTGTGGAGCTGAAACAAAAGGATGGACCAACCAGTGACTGCTGCAGCTGGAGATCCATCCCATAATCAGCCACCAAAAGCAGACACTATTGCATACGCCAGCAAGATATTGCTGAAAGGGCCCTGATATAGCTGTCTCATATGAGGCTATGCCAGTGCTTGGCAAACACAGAAGTGGATGCTCACAGTCAGCTATTAGATAGAACACAGGGTTCCCAAGGGAAGAGCTAGAGAAAGTACCCAAGGATCTGAAGGGGTCTCCAACCCTACAGGTAGAAGAACAATATGAACCAGGACCCCCAGAGCTCGTGTCTCTAGCTGCATATGTAGCAGAAGATGGCCTAGTTGGCCATCATTGGGAAGAAAGGCCCCTTGGTCATGCAAACTTTATATGCCCAGTACAGGGGAACGCCAGGGCCAAGATGTGGGAGTGGGTGGGTAGGGGAGCAGGGTGGGGGATGGGGGAGGGTATAGGGGACTTTTGGGATAACAGTTGAAATGTAAATGAAGAAAATATCTAATAAAAATTGGAAAAAAAATAGAATTGTTTCATATAATATACCCTGACATTGTTTCTCTCCTTTTACTCTTCCCACCTCCCCTCCTATTCAGGTCCACCTTATTTCTGTCTCTTATTAGAAAAAACTCAGGCATCTAAAAGATAATAATAAAGTACAATATAATTATATAAAATGAGAACAAACACTTCATAATAGAACAAAACAAGCAAACAGAAGTAAATGAGTCTAAGAAAAGACACAGAAACAGATACAGACACTGACACTCACTTGTTCATACACTCAAGGATCCCATAAAAACACAAAACTAGAAGCCATAATACATACACAAAATACATAGTACACAGATGCCATTGAGTTCACTTTCTGTTGACTACTATAGGACATGAGGCCTTCCCATAATAGCAGTTTGTTTCCCTAGTGAGAGTCCCTTGGAGTAAACTAAATTTTCACTTGCAAGTGTCTATCAGTTGGATTTAGTGTCTAGGTTAGAGAGATGGGGCATGTGTCCTCTTCTTCTGGTGTAGACAAATGAAGGCTCTGGGCATGCTACCCCAGTCTCAGTGAATTCATACCTATACCAGCCCTGTTGTGTTTAGAAGGCTTTGTTTCCTTAATGTCCTCTATCCCCATTGGCTCTGACACTCTTTCTTCCTCCTCTTTCCAGTGTTCCCTGATCGCTGAGGTGAGGGATTTTACAGTGACATCCCATTTAGGGCTTAGTATTCCAAAATCGCTCACTCTCTGCATATCGACTGGTTACAGATCTCTGTTTGTTCCCATCTGTTGTAGGAAGAGTGTTCTCTGATGATGGCTGAGCAAGGCACTGATCTGTGAGTACTACAGAATGTCATCAGAAGTCATTTTATTTCTGTTTTATACAGAAAATTAGAAAAAAACCCACAAAATCTCTAATAACTACATTAATGTGTACTACTGCTTAAAGTCAAAAGAGCAAGCTTTCTTATTAGTACTCCCTGAGTGGCTTAACTGTAGGGGTTCCTTGATTAAATAAGAATTTTGTAGTCCTAAAACCTACTAAAATAAAATTCACTGGGAAAGATTGCCAGGGTCATTTTCTACAAACTGGTGAAGCATTAACAGGTGGCAAACATTATTGGAAATAAACAAACTGTGCAAAGCACTGGAGACCACATGGCAGACACGGGGTAGGGCAGCACACCTCTCCTTCTGAGCTCTAGCCCCCGCCCCATTTGTGTAAGTTTAAAGAGAAATGCTTTGTGAATTCAGCAGTTTTGTGTTTTCTGCCTCATGAAGTCTTTGACTTATGCCAGTTCTCCAGTAGACGCAGCAAGGAGCTTTGAGGTCTGCCAGCAATCAGCACAGCTCTGTGACGTGCCTTCTTGTTTTTACAGGCTTGGGTACTTCATACGGAGATGGGCCACCTGTGCTGGGACTCAGGGCAGTCTGTGACCTCAATACCAAGAAAATAACACAGTTTAAAACCTTAGCTAGCCTATGATCTTATGGAAGGGAATTTGGGGAATTTGGGGGCATTCTTAATAGCAGCTAGTAGCAGGATTATAAAAGGTTTGTCTGTCCGGAAGGCCATGCATCCATTAGCTAGAGAGTTAAGTGACAACAAGTGACTATTCCTGACAGATTTAACTTGTTGACAATTTGAGTACACTGAGAGAGATAGAGAGATAGAGATAGAGATAGAGATAGATAGATAGATAGATAGATAGATAGATAGAGAGAGAGAGAGAGAGACTCTTGAATTTCCGGTGACTTTTCATTTCTCTACAGTCCACCCTTACTGTAAGGATATAAAGTAGAGAAGTTATCCCCCATCATAACCCCTACATTTATCTAGCTCTGGCACTTAAAACATAAATGAATGAGCCTTCACAATCATACTCATGAAGTTAGTCAACATTCTAATGCATATAGAAATTACATGTTTTGTGTACACTTAATTCCTACCAACTGGCTCTTTGCAAATATTTAATGAAAGTAAACAAATTGACTCACACATGACTAAGAATCGTTGTTCACAGTACTTCTAATGTGTGATCACTTAAAAGTGTTTTCTCGGCTGCAAAGTGACATTTTCTTGATGTGGGGAAAGGACTCTACCTATCTGTGTCTGAGAAGAAAGCTTTAAGATGTGATTAGGGATTGTGCCGGTTTCATAAAGCCATGGTTATAGGTTCTTCTACAAAGTTTGCGACCACACTAGCCTTGGGCAGTTGGCTAGGTTTCCAGTAGCAGACATAAGTTCACTATTGCTGTACAGGTTGTAAGTCCATTAAGAGAGTGGCTGCTTACCATCCGGGTGTTTGCCCAACTTTTGGACTCCTAGGGTTACCATGCCCTGGTGATCATTGGGATTCATAGGCATCGTGGCTGTTCAGGAGGCTTGCATGGCATCTTCTATGAAAAAATATGAAAGCTAGTTCTTGGGGGGAGGGACTTTCAAATCTATTTCACACTAGGGACCCCTGAGTCTAAAGTAGAGTGAAATAGCAATAATGTATAATTTATTGAAATTCTTGGAGAACCCTCAGTAACAACTCAAAAGAGAGATTCTCGGGCATGGTACTTGTGTTTTAGGCAGACATTATTGGTTCTTGGTGGAAAAATTGTCAGGCCAGATGAAAATGTTTCATTAAAGTATATTGGTATGTTTATATACACACTT
This sequence comes from Mus minutoides, assembly GCA_902729485.2. Lineage (NCBI taxonomy): Eukaryota > Metazoa > Chordata > Mammalia > Rodentia > Muridae > Mus > Mus minutoides. Next base: position 750,751 of record LR753379.1, on the reverse strand, counting down.
ATATGTATTGTAAGTATCTTATGGAGATAGTTAGCTGTATAATTTCTTGTGACTTTTAAAAGAGATCCTTAGTGATATTTCACCCTCCTTCCTTCTTCTATATTTATCACCCTTCCTCTCCATATCAGAGCCCCTCCAATTTTTCTCACTTCCCTGTAGATCACTGGAACCCTGCTATTCTGTTGCTTCCCCAACCCCTCACCCTGGCTCTGGTCCCCTTTCATGTTCCTAGTTTCTCCAGGCTATATACTCACATCTGAAGATTTGGGGCTGGATACCTCAGATGAGAGAGAACCTACGATGCTTCTTTCTGGGTCAGGGTTACCTTATTCAATGTAATCTTTCCTAGTTCCATCCATTTATCTACAAATTTAATATTTTTCTTTACAGAAATGGAAATAGGAAATAGTTTAGTTTATAGTTTATAAATGTGTAGCTTGTCAGTTGAATTTATAGTTATACATTTACAAATTTATAGTAAATTGGAGACCATTGCAAAAAATTTCAAGCAATCAAAATGCAAAGTTGAAGAGCAATCACAGCAGGATAAATCTATAGCATGATTCTCTAACCCAAGGCTGATTTAGGAATCACTGAAAAGCGAGAGTGTGAAGATTGTAAGAACCAAAAGAACATGGAATTTGCTATGAGATTGTGTCTCTAGGAATACCAGAAGCTACATCCATAAAATCTCACCAACATTTCTCCCTAGACATAAGCTGAACCAGGACAACACATTTGGCATACTCCTTTGGTTAGGGTGTGAGCAGAGCCCAGGAATGTTACCCTACACAAAGACCTACTGGCAACTAAGAAATGCTGAGAGCAGAGAAACAGTCTTCCCGGGGGGGGGGGGGGGAGAAGAACACACATCCAACATCAAATATCCCTGAAAGCATGCATACATGTAACAGCATACAGGCTTAGCAGGTTGTGCTGTGTGCTCATGGGATATGTGTGTGTGTGTGTGTGTGTGTGTGTGTGTGTGTGTGTGTGTGTGTGTGTGATGATTATTGAAAATAGGTCATGAATTTGAAAGAGAAAAAATGTATTTGAAGGAGGAAAGGGAGTAGGGAAATAATATATTAAAATTTCAAAAGAAATGTTTTTGTTTTTGTTTTTTAAGCAAGAGACTAACTTCGCTTTGCTAACTTTGCATTGCTTCCTTTTTCCTTTTGGCTGCAGAGAGGCAGATGTAGGCAGAGGCTGACAATGCATGCTAACATGCACTCACAGAATGCTCAGCTCTTACATTAAGAAATTAGGATCTGTTCTGCATTATAATAAAAGGAATGAGCAGTGCTGGACACCAGTTTTACTTTCCGTAATGTCATCGGAAAGTATATAGTCTCACTCTGACCCACAGCAGTTCTCAGTCCTAGGACTTGATGAAGTGATTACTCTCTGAGACAACCTAGCTCTGACACATAAAAGTTTCAAGCAAACTCTTACAGGCTTTAGAAATCTTTAATAATGAATAGTCAAAGCTGTGGCAAAAAAGACCTCCTTTGTCAGTGTTTCTTACAGTGGAAACAAATTACTTTTGAAATGTACCTCAAATAAAAAGAACTATATCCTTAAATGACACCCAATTAGGCCTGAAGACTGAGAATCACTTACATTTCATCCTTTGAACAGATTTGAGAATAATGAATTAGCCACCACCATTTAAACTCTGTTACTGATTTTAACCATTTTCTTTTTCAGTTTCTGGGGAAGAATCAATTGATTAGAAATTTGGGGGATAAATTGTGGCTTACAGTTAATGAACTAGTGTTGATAAGTGCATAGCAACATCTGATGCTTGTCTGTTGTGAGTGCTTTTAAACAATATTCACCAAATGTTATTATGTACTTTAAAATATCACATGTTTTTAGAGAGAACACATTGGTTTATTTCCATTCATTTAATGAAATCGAAATTATTTCCATAATTTCACTGTTAAAAATGCTATGATTATTATGTATTATTACTTGAATGTTTATTCTTATTATACTTATTTGTGTATGTGTCTGGGTGTACATTCACAATATGATAAAGGAAAAGTGTTCAGGTAATACTCCTGACAACTTATTCCTATGCCCATATGTCAGAACATCTCTGAAATCTTATAGAAGATGGAGATTAACACAGAACCATTCAACTGGTCAATTGCAAAGAATAAGAGACTATGAGCTGCAACTCTAAATAGGACATGCATTTCACACCTCACTCTAGAAGGCTCAGAGATCTTCCTGAAAGAGAAGACAGATAGGCTGTAAAAGCTAGAGGTGGTGGATAAAAATCAAGCAAACAAGGTGTCTTAGTCAGGGTTTCTATTCCTGCACAAACATCATGACCAAGAACCAAGTTGGGGAAGAAAGGGTTTATCTAGCTTACATTTCTAGATTGTTCTTCATCACTAAAGGAAGTCAGGACTGGAACTCAAGCAGCTCAGGAAGCAGCAGCTGATGCAGAGGCCACGGACAGATGTTACTTACTGGGTTGCTTCTCCTGGCTTGATCAACTTGCTCTCTTATAGAAACCAAGACTACCAGCCCAGGAATGGCACCACTCACCAACTGAGAAAATGCTCCACAGCTGGATCTCGTGGAGGCATTTCCCCAACTGAAGCTCCTTTCTCTGTTATAATAACTCCACCTTGTGTCAAGTTGACACACAAAACCTGTCAGTACACAAGGTTTTCCGTACAAGGCAGGGCAACTGCACATGTGAACTCCCAGCAGCTGTGCAGCAAGAACAAGAACTGCACAAGCTACAGCCAGACAAACATCCAAGTACAAGGTGTCAAGGTAGACACAAAACCCCACCCCTGCCAAGGAGCTATTGACATTAGCTAGCTGCTCGGAGAGGGAGTTGGTTTTCTTTAATGACATGATCCCTAAGAGGCTGGTCACATGCCAGGACAGTCCTTAACCCCAAGACTGACCTGAAAGGCAAACTGGAATTGATAGTGAAAGAAAGTAGAAGAAATCTACCAAGGTAGGTGGGAAATGACTGGATGGTGGTTCAGGGAGAAGTGCTAGGATTCAGGGCTCTTGTTGATTCTTTATTTTGTCCTCTGCTTCTTTATTTTGTTCTTGGGCATTATGTTCCGAAATCGCATTTTATGAGGTTTCTTTAGATCATCTATTATTCACTGAGATGGATACTTTTCAAGCCTGTTTTTAAATTGTTCTTAGAACGCATATTATTCCTCACCAAGGAACATTTTAAGGGTATGTTTTTTGTGATGGTTTGAATGAGAAGAGCTCACATAGGCTCATATATGTGAATCCTAGGTTCTGAGTTGGTGGAACTGTTTCTCTAAAAACTCCATTAGTTCTTGTAAAGCCTTCATATTACTAAAACTAAAGCCAATAAATCTCACCCTGCTTGGCCTCAAACTAACTCTGTCAATCTGTTCTAACTTGTTCTTTTTTTCAACCTGTCTCTTTAAAACTGTCCCACTAAAACTATCTCCATCTCCTCTGTCTGTCTGTTATGTAACTTCCCTTTCTTCTCTCTTCCAATGAAAGTTGGGCATGTCCTATCTATCAAATCTTTCTCTGATTCATCACTTTGTCTGCCACTCAAACATGAGTGCTTCCTTCTATAAACTAACTTTACTTTCAATGCTTGGGATGAAAGGTGTGTACCAAGGGTGTGTCTGTATTCCAGCCAGAGGAATTAAAGGAGTGTTCTAAGGGATGAACCACACAACTGGAAATAGGTCTTTTCACAATGTCAGAGTTCACAGTGTGGTCAACTATTTTGCAAAACTCCTCTGTCACCACCCAAATAGGAAAGTGGAGAACTTCAACACTGATAAGTCTGGGCTCCGGAGTTATCTCCAGCTACCGGTCTCTTGAGATGGAGAGTGTGGGGGCCCATCATATCCTTAAGAACATGAAACTGTGTTCATTAACTAGGCCTTTAATGATATGTTTTGGAAAGGGGGTACTACATTCTTTTCCTTCATTTGTGCATTTTGGTTTGCACAAAGTAATTATTTCTGGATAGTTTATACCTAATAAGTTCAGCTGTTTGTTCTTGCATCTTTTGGCAGAAATGAGGATTAAGCAATAAATGTCTGAGTCCATAGGCATTTAAGTATGGTTGACCTCTTCAGTTTAAAGCCCAAGATATTAGTAACAAGAAAAGCCCTCATCCTTGTGTTCTCTATTCAGATCCAATTTCTTCTATATTGCTCTCCTCTTTACCTATCAGCTTCTGTAATTGTCTGTTTCATAGATGTTACTTGACATTTTTTACTGTTATCTGCAAGAATATAGAACATTGTGTGTAGTTTATCTTTCTACATGTGAAAAAAATCCCTCTATTTGTGTTTCACATGTCTTTTCAAGCAAAAGTAGAACCATAAATAAAGTTCCTGTGACAAAACTTAGCTGTCTTAATTATTAACAATATCATTTTTCCTAGTCTTGAAAAACTTTTATTTCTAAGGATAGCTTTTAGTGACTCAAAGTCATAATGATCTTTTTGATTAAATTAGCTTCAGTTTGCAATTCATGAGAATTAGAAGGGTAATTTTAGCAACAGAAAATTTGAATTTGGGTCCTGGATTTTATGCTGGCTAGCTGTGACATTAGTCAAATGATTTAACCTCTCCAAGTCAATTTTCTCAATGGAAAATGGGGGAAATAATGGACCTCAGCCCAAAGGTCTTCTATAATAATTAACTGAGAAAACATGTAGCAATAGAGGGAGCATATTAAATGCTTCATATGAGCCTTGTATGAGCCGGACACTAGGCTACATATTTGTTTTCACCTGTATCGAAAGCATCCTGGAAATATATATATATATATATATATATATATATATATATATATATATAAAAGCATCTTTTAATTTTAGTAACCTTCTGCTTCATGCTCTTTAGGTCCCATTCAATATACCAAATTATCTGTATGGGNTGTGTGTGTGTGTGTGTGTGTGTGCATGTGTGAATGATGTATCATGCAGATTATATAGCCACGCATGGACAGAGTGATTGGTGAAAGAGTGGGGATAATTATTCAAAGTCAGGAATCCAGAAAATGTAAAAGCAAAACATCACAGAAGTATAACTCACTAGGAATAGGTGAGGAAGCTGAGGAGACAGCCAGCAAGAAACAGAGGGTCTGGATTCAATAAATTAAGTGTTTCAAAGAGAGTGATGTAAATCATTAATACAAGACTTTCTGCAAGATATGAAGTGAAGCAGACTGAGTGTATGAAGATATAACTATGGATGTAAAATATAATAATAATGATAAGTGCAGTTTCAGTGATGTTAGGAGAGACCCACTAACCTGGCTGGAGAAGAATCAAGACAGAATTCTAGACTGGGATAGCAAAGCTTTGACTCAAGTGATTGCTTTGATTTAGGTGGACTCCCCAAAACAGCTTTAATCAAAGTCATAGATAATCAAATAGTAAAAATATTTTCCACATTTTAAATTTAGTGCATGTCTTTAATTCTAGCACCTCAGAGGCAGAGGCAGGAGGGTTTCTGTGAGTTTGGGGCTAGCTTGTTCTACATAGTGAGTATAGAGAGCTATAGAGAGAGCTGGTTTAAAAAAATGTTCCTTTCTCCATCTGTAACTATATCTTTCTCATGACAGCCTTTTAAACTTGTTTGTTTACCTTTCCTCATGTTGTAACATTGTAGTCCTTTAATAGCTACACTTCAATATTTATTTCTTCTCTTTTTGTAGTTTCAATTTATATAATTTCAGCTTTTGTTTTTAGTAATTTAAGAACTTTCACTTCTTTTTCTAAGTTAAAATATAAAAATTTCCTTTCCCTTGGTCATTTATATTTAATAATGAGACTATAAATTGTTATTAACATAGATTTTTATTACCACATCTTTTTATATTAGTATTTCTATGGGGACAGCATACAATGACAAGGACTGCCTGCAGTAGAACAGGATGGAGATATCTCAGTAGCCCATGTAAAAAACAGTTGTTCCCATTTCTCCTAACCTTAGCCCTAGACAACAGCTGTATAGATTTCATTTGTGCGTTACTGCTTTTCAGTTGGCGTTGGTGTGCATAATTATTCTATTATATCTGACTTTTTTCTTTCTCCTTCTGCTCTGGTGAATTCTATGAAACTCGATGTTCCTTGATGTAATGATTCTTAAACAATTAAAAAATTGAGGCATGGGGCACAGCACAGCACAGCACTCACAGCACACACAGCACGGCACAGCACAGTCCTAATGGCCCAGGTGCATGCTATGTGTTCTCATCTTGGAAACAATGTAATAACGGCACTATGGTAATTCCTGATTAATGCTTGACTCACAAAGAAACTTTGAAGAAATTATTAGAAAATGAAGTAGAGACAACATTGGGACCCCAAGAAAGAAAATAAAACTATTGAAGTTATGAAATAAATTTTGCACAACATTTTAAAGTGGTTCCTGGATAAGCAGGTATTGAATATGTAAAATGTCATATTAGTAAAATTAAGTTAAAACACTGGGACTCTTAGGAGAGTCATTGTGTGCAATGTGCAGAAGCAGAAAGCTAGCTGAACTATTGAGTTATGGGTTAACTTAATTCTTTCTGGCCACTGCCTGGCAGCTTTGCCTGTGTCATTTATCATTAGAGCGTCAAGAAAATGCAAGTAGCTGACCTTGGAGCTCTGAGCTCTGAAGTATAATATGTTAAAGTTTAAATAATAATAAGTTTCCAATTATTATTATTTTGGTTATAGGCCTGGGAATAGAAAAGCTTGAAATTTGGGGAAACAATTGTAATTCTTGATTTTTTGTGGGATGTGGTTATTCTTTTCAATTTGATGTGGCAATGATTATACAATGTCTTTTTTCAATAAGAGACTGGAGCAAGAAAAAGGAGAGAGAATGTATCGAGCAAGGAGTAAGCATGTGAAGAGCAAGTGAGAGAGCAAATACAGAGAGCATGGGAAGAGCATGTGGAGAGTGAGTGAGGAGAGCATGTGGAGAGTGAGTGAGGAGAGCATGTGGAGAGTGAGTGAGGAGAGCATGTGGAGAGTGAGTGAGGAGAGAATGTGGAGAGTGAGTGAGGAGAGAATGTGGAGAGTGAGTGAGGAGAGAATGTGGAGAGTGAGTGAGGAGAGAATGTGGAGAGTGAGTGAGGAGAGAATGTGGAGAGTGAGTGAGGAGAGCATGTGGAGAGTGAGTGAGGAGAGAGTGTGGAGAGTGAGTGAGGAGAGCATGTGGAGAGTGAGTGAGGAGAGCGTGTGGAGAGTGAGTGAGGAGAGCATGTGGAGAGTGAGTGAGAAGAGCATGTGGAGAGTGAGTGAGGAGAGCATGTGGNGGGAGTGAGTGAGGAGAGAATGTGGGGAGTGAGTGAGGAGAGAATGTGGGGAGTGAGTGAGAGGAGAATGTGGGGAGTGAGTGAGAGGAGAATGTGGAGCGTGAGTGAGGAGAGAATGTGGGGAGTGAGTGAGAGGAGAATGTGGAGAGTGAGTGAGGAGAGCATGTGGAGAGTGAGTGAGGAGAGCATGTGGAGAGTGAGTGAGGAGAGAATGTGGGGAGTGAGTGAGAGGAGAATGTGGAGAGTGAGTGAGGAGAGAATGTGGAGAGTGAGTGAGGAGAGCATGTGGAGAGTGGGGGAGGAGAGAATGTGGAGAGTGAGTGAGAGGAGAATTTGAGGGGTAATGTGAAGAGTGAATTAAGAGAGAACGTGAGGATATTTCATAGTTCCATCCATTTGCCTGCACATTTCATGATGTCCTCATTTTTAATAGCTGATAGTATTCCATTGTATAAATGAACTTCATTTTCTTTATCCATTCTTTGGTTGAGGGACATCTGGGTTGTCTCTAGCTTTTGCTATTACAAATCAGGCTGCTAGTGAACATGGTGGAGCATGTGTCCTTGTGGTGTGCTGGATCATCTTTTGGGTATACACCAAAGAGTAGTATAGCTGGGTCTTCAGATAGAACTATTTCCAATTTTCTGAGGAACTGCCAAATTGATTTCCAGACTGGTTGTACCAGTTTGCAGTCCCACCATTAATTGAGTGTTCCTCTTTCTCCACATCTTCAATAGCATGTGCTATCACCTGTTTGTGACCTTATCCATTCTGTTTGGTGTGAGGTGGAATCTCAAGGTCATTTTTATTTGCATTTATCTGATGATTAATGACTTTGAACATTTCTTTAAGTGCTTTTCAGCCATTTGAAATTCTTCTGTTGTGAATTCTTTGTTTAGATCTGTTCTCCATTTTTTAATTGGGTTATCTGAGCTTTGGGGGTTAACTTCTTCAGTTATTTATATATTTTGAGTTATCCCTCTCTCAGATGTAGGATTAGTGAAGATTTTTTTCCCCAATCTGTAGGTTTTGATTTGTCCTATTGACTGTGGCTTTTGCTTTACTGAAGCTTCTCAGTTTCATAAGGTTCCGTTTATCAATTCTTGATCTTAGAGGATGAGCCATTGGTGTTCTGTTCAGGAAATTTCCCCCTGTGCCAATGAGTTTGAGGTCCTTTCCCACTTTTTCTTCTACTAGATTCAGTGTATCTGACTTTATGTTGACGTCTTTGATCCACTTGGACTCAAGCTATGTACAAGGTGATAACTATGGGTCTATTTTCATTCTCCTACATAAGGACCACCAGTTAGTCCAGCACCATTTATTGAAGATGCTTTCATTTTTCCACTGTGTTTTTGGCTTCTTTGTTAAAGATCAAGTGCCCATAGGTATACAGGTTTACTTCTGGGTCTTTGATTCCATTTCATTGATTGACCTGTCAATCTTCTGTATCAATACTATGCAGTTTTTTTTTCACTATTGCTTTGAAGTACAGCTTGAGGTCAGGGATGATGCTTCCCCAGAAGTACTTTATTGTTGAAAATTGTTTTGGCTATCCTGGGTTTTTGTTTTTCCATATGAAGCTGAGAATTTCTCTTTCAATGTCTGTGAAGAATTGTGTTGGAATTTTGATGGGGATTTCATTGAATCTGTAGATTGCTTTTGGTAAGATAGCCAGTTTTACTATGTTAATCCTACCAATTCTTGAGCAATGGAGATTTTTTCCATCTTCTGATTTGAAGTTTTTATCATACATATCTTTCACTTGCTTCATAAAAGTATAATTGCTTCTTTTCTCAAAGAAGCAGCTCTTAGTTTTGTTGATTCTTTGTATCATTTTTTGTTTCTAACTGGTTGAATTTTCCTCTTTTTTTTTTCAAGACAGGGTTTCTCTGTATAGCCCTGGCTGTCCTGGAACTCACTTTGTAGCCCAGGCTGGCCTCGAACTCATAAATCTGCCTGCCTCTGCCTCCTGACTGCTGGGATTAAAGGTGTGCGCCACCAACAACCAGCTATGAATTTTCCTCTTAACACTGCTTCCATTATGTCTCATAAGTTTGGGTATGATTGTCTTCATTTTCATTGAATTTTATAGTCTTTGATTTTTTTCCTTTATTTCTTCCCTGACCAAGTTATTATCAAGCAGAGAGTTATTCAGTGTCCATGAGGATGTGGGCTTTCTGTTGTTTTTGTTGTTATTAAAGTCTAGTCTTACTTCTTGATGATCTGATAGAATGCATGGGGTTATTCCAATCTTCTTGTATTTGTTGAGGCTTGTTTTATCCAATTACACACACACACACACACACACACACACACACACACACAGAGAGAGAGAGAGAGAGAGAGAGAGAGAAAGAGAGAGAGGGGGGGGTCAATTTTGGAAAAAGGTTCTATAAGGTGCTATGAAGAAGATATATACTCTCATTTGGGGGCGAAATATTCTGTGGATATCTGTTAAATCCATTTGGCTCCTAATTCTTGTTAGTTTCACTGTGACTCTGTTTCAATGACCTATCCATTGTTGAGAGTCAGGAGTTAAAGTCTCCCACTATTATTGTGTGAGATTTAATGTGTGTTTTGAGCTCTAGCAAAGTTTCTTTTACTAATGTAGGTGCCCTTGCATTTGGGGTATAGATGTTCAGGATTGAGACTTTCTCTTGGTGGATTTTTCCTTTGATGAATATGAAGTGTCCTTCCTTATCTCCTTTGATGACTTTTGGTTGAAAGTCTATTTTATTGGCTATTTAAACGGCAACTCCAGCTTGTTTCTTGGTACCATTTACTTGGAAAGCTTTTTTCCAGCCTTTTACTCTGAGGTAGTGTCTGTTTTTGTCATTGAGGTATGTTTCTTATATGCAGCAAAATGCTGGATCCTGTTTATGTATCCAGTCTGTTAGCCTGTGCTTTTTAAACAGGGAATTGAGGTCATTGATGTTGAGAGATATTAAAGACAGATTGTTATTAGTTCCTGTGATTTTTGTTGCTAGACGTAGTATTACATATGTATGATTCTCTTCTTTTGGGTTTGTTGTGGACTATTATGTTTCTTGTGATTTCTTGGGTGATGTTACCCTCCTTGTGTTGGAGATTTCATTCCAGTATCCTCTTTAGGGCTGGATTAATAGAAAGATAATGTTTAAATTTGGATTTGTCATGAATGTCTTGGTTTCTCCATCTATGATGATTGAGGGTTTTTCTGGTTACTGTATCCTGTGCTGGCATTTGTGTTCTCCTATGATCTGGTTGGCATCTGTTCAAGATCTTCTGGATTTTAGAGTCTGTGTTGAAAGTTTGGAGTAATTTTGACAGGTCTGCCTTTACATGTTACTTGGCTTTTTCCCCTTACAGCTTTCTTTGTAACTGTGTAAAGATATATTTTTAAATCAATTTGAGTGATGTTTCATAATTTTCCTCATTTCCCACATAATGATTTTATTTTTTTTACCTTTTTAAAATTAGATATTTTCTTTATTTATATTTCAAATGTTATCCCCTTTCCTGGTGTCTCCTCTAAAAAACCCTACCCCTTTCTCCTCCATCTGCCCCCTGCTCACCAATCCACCCTCTCCTACTTCCTGTGGCATAGAGCCTTCATAGAACCAAGGGTCTCTCCTCTCATTGATGACCAACTAGACCGTCCTCTGCTACATATGATATGCAGAGGATGTTCTGTGCATTTAGTATTTTGATTATTATGTGATGAGAGGATTTTGTTTTCTGGTCCAATTTATTCAGTGTTCTGTAGGCTTCTTAGACATTTATTGCCATCTGTTTATTTTGATTAGGGAAGTTTTCTTCTATGATTTTGTTGAAGATTATTTCTGGCCCTTTAGGCTGTGATTCTTCACTCTCTTCTATTCCTACTATTTGGGGGGGGCGGGTTTATCTTTTCTTTGTGTCCTGAATTTCCTGGATATTTTGGGTTAAGAGCTTTTATATTTTGCATTTTCTTTGACTAATGTGTCAATATTTTCTATGGTATCTTCTATTTCTGAGATTCTCTCTTCTATATCTTGCATTCTGTTGTTGATGCTTGCATCTGTGACCCCTGATCTTTTTTCTGAGTTGTTCATTCCTAGGGTTGCCTCCCTTTGTGTTTTGTTTATTGTCTCTATTTCCATTTTTAGTTCTTTGACCTTCTTTTTCAATTTCTTCATCTGCTCAATTGTATTTTCCTGTATTTCTTTAAGAGATTTATTTGTTTCTTTTTTAAGGTCTTCTACCTGTTTGGCTGTGTTTTCCTGTATTTCTTAAAGGGAGTTTTTTTTTTTTTTTAATATCCTCCTTAAAGGCCTCTATCATTTTCACAAAATGGAATATGAAGTCATTATCTTGCTTTTCCTCCATGTTAAGGTAACCAGGGCTTGCTGTGGTGGAAGAACTGTATTCTGATGGTGCCAAATTGCATTGGGTTCTGTCACTTATGATCTTGTGCTTGCCTATGACCATCTGGTTCTCTTTGGCCTTAACTGTCCTGGGTGTCTCTGACTCGAAACAGCCTCCTTGGAGAGAGTTAGAACTCTGTGACCTGAGTTAGAGCTTCTTTCCTTGGAGGCAGACAGTGTTGTCTCTGGTTAGTCGGGGACTCCTGTGTCTTTGGTTAGAGAAGGCCTCATGTGTCCCTGGTTACTGCAGACCTCCTGTGCGCCTGGTTTCTGCAGACCTTCTATGCCCTTGGTTACTTCAGGCCTCCTGAGAGACTCACAGGTTGTAGCCTTTGGGAAGTTATTGGATCACTGGTCTGGCTAAAGTAGGAGAGTTGGCTGGATAGAAGGCAGAGCTCAGGAAGGGGGAAGGAGGGGATAGGTCCTGAATCCGCTGGTCTCTGTGGGTATTCCAGTTGGCATGAGTATTTGGGTGAAATTTTCACTTGTGTCCTTGGTCACTGAGGAAGCACCTAGAATGTTATTTACCATTTTACTTTAATGTGTTTTTAATTTTATGTAATAAGTGATTTCATTGCTTAATTTTAAATTTCTAATTTTACTGAAGTATGACAAAGTTCTGGTTTGAATAATTTCCATTAAAAATTATAAAAAATACAGAGAGATTTTAAATATGACTAACACAGATAGCAACAGAAATCATCTCTGACATTTTACCTACTGAGTTTCTAATTCAAAGACATCTGCACACATATACATGTATATTATTTCTCTCTTTCTCAGTTCCTATATTCTTCTGTGTCTCCAAATGATTTTTGAGTCACTGGATGTGACACTGGATGTATAGGCTCTTTCTTCTTCTCTCTGACTTTCTGAGCCTCATAGTAGGTTTGCTATATTTTTTCTGGCCCAAGAGAGGTTACTTCTTCTTTCTAGGGATGTGCTAAAATGTGCAACCATCATAGGAGGTTGCTGTTTCCATTATCTTATGTGGTTGAAGCTGGTGGGCTCCCAATTCTGCGAGGCCCCTGAAATAGGCACATACCAGAACACAGAGAGTAAAGTTACAGGAATTCATTCCTATGTCTTCGTTCTTCCAGGGCAGACAAGTAAGTATCCAGATTCAACCCCAGCTGTTTGTAAACCCCAGCACCTACAGAAATAGAAAGAAAAAGGAATGAAAGCCAGACATAGGAAAAAAAGCAAATGTCAGTTACATTGTCTTTTATGTATTTAGTAGAATGTGCTCTCAAATGTTCTCGAGTTGAAGGCTTGGTTCCCAGTTGGAGGTTCCAATCATCAAGAGGGTTTGAGTACTTATCAGGAGTACTTTGGCTTTCTGAGTAGATGAATCCATTAGATTGGTCAGAATCTTATTGCATTATTAAGAGTAATAAAAACTAAGAGGTGAGACCTCTAGAAGGCATCGGCCACTTGAAGTGTGCTTCTAAAAGACATATTTGATTCCTGGACCTTTTCACTCTCTGTGTCTGGCTGCCATGAGGTGAGGAGCCTCTTCCAACAGGCTCTTTTGACATGATAATATCCTGCCTCACCACAGGCCCATAGAACAGATCAGCCTAACCACGGGCTGGCATCTCTGCAACAAGGAGCAAAGATCAATCCTTACATCTTGTAAGTGTTTCAAGTATTTGTTCCAATGGTGAAAGTTCATGAATATGCTATTTTTAAAAATAATTCCTTCCCACTGGTATTGGCTCAGGTTCTATTTTAATAATGAAACAGGAAAATGAATGAATGAATCAGTTAGAAACTATACCAAAGGAAGTATACTTATAAGCAAAACTTTAAAATAAGAAATAGAACACTTAAGAGTTTTAAATTTTTGAATAATATCTTTTATAAAATGGAAAGAAATAATTAGCCTTTCATTTTTAGCCTATAAACTGATGGGTTATTTTATACCATTTACAGTAAATTATGAGGAGTTGTGAGATTTGAAATATGAACTAATCATATTTTCATTTACAAAAAATAAAAAATTTTTGAAATTTCCAAGATTTTTTAACATTGACAAGGGGATGACAGGAAGATTTACTTAGCAGATTATTTAAGGAAGAAAATCTTTGAGTTACCTTCCAAGGAACACCCAAGACGTCAGCAAGTGAGAAAGTAGCTTAAATTATGGAGGATGAATCTTGAAAATTTAATGTTTAGAAATACTCTCTTTACCTTCAAATAATAAGCAATGTAATTGCCCATCTATTATAAAAATAACTCATGTACACACTCTCATATAATTTAGATCATTGCTAGGAGATTTATCATATCTAATACAGAAAGAATACTATGTAAAGTGTTGCATTATTTAAATAATAACAATATTGTTATTTAACTATTAAATTATTTTTTAACCAGATAAAATATTTTTCATGTATGTTTTGTCTGTTGTTGGTTCAGTGGATGCAGGAATGAAAGGGAAGGTCAACTGTTAGATTTCCAAATCTGTGCATGCTAAACATGAGGAGCAATCTTAGTGGGGTTTAAAGGAATTTTAAGCATTATTTGACAGAGCTTTATCTGTTTGCAAGGAAATCTGATTGACATGAGGGAAGACAAAAACTTATTAGTCAAATTTTAAGAAAAATAGTTTTGCTTAAATAGGAGGATTTTAAGTGAATACCATGATTGAATAATCTCAGTCAAAACTCTTCTTTCACTTGTCACAGTTTACTGATACAACGTTTCAATATAGAAATTATTATAACCAAGCATGTAAATGAATGAGTTTTAAATACTCTGGCACTTAAATTTCTGTATCATAAGATTTTTCAATTACGTAAAACATATGTTTTTTTACGTTGATAATGTTCTTCTCAATGTTTTGTTTTGGAATTACTCCAAAACTCTAATTATAAGACAAGAAGTCATTTTAAATGATAACAAGAGGAGATGAAGAGATGAACCCAGGCCCCTTGGTCTTGCAAACTTTATATGCCCCAGTACAGGGGAATGCCAGGGGCAAGATGTGGAAGTGAGTGGGTAGGGGAGCAAGGCAGGGGATGGGAGATGGTATAGGGGACTTTCGGGATAGCATTTAAAATGTAAATGAGGAAAATATCTAATAAAAATTAGGGGAAAAAGTGCTTGTTATCCCTCTATAATACACATGTTCATGTCCCAACCCTCACATCATGCACCTCATAGCCATGTGTATCTCTACCACAAGGGGATTTGATGGGCACTGACACACATGTGAATATAAACAGACACACTCATAAATAAAAAGTATAAAATACATTCAAATAAATATATTTGGTTTTAAGTGCTATCTTATTTTATTTGTTTTTAATTTTACTTTGGTTAGTTTTGAAGTATATAATATATAGGTTTAGTAGGTCATAAATATGATGTGTGTGTCTGTATGTGTCTGTGTGTGTCTGTGTGTGTGTATGTATTGATGATAGGTCCTCAAAATTTTGATGACATGTACCAGAAAAATTCAGTGACATTACCACAAAGGACAGAAGAATCATATCATGGAGAGAAATTGAGTATGGTCAAAATACTTTTGCTTCTCACACTTGGAACATAAAATAGAAAACGCAAAATGTGGGAAAATGATGAGCAAGACTGTTGGTCTTTGTTTATTTGTTTGTTTGTTTGTTTGTTTGTTTTTTGAGACAGGGTTTATCTGTGTATCCCTGGCTGTCCTGGAACTCACTTTGTAGACCAGGCTGACCTCGAACTCAGAAATCTGCCTACCTCTGCCTCCCCAGTGCTGGGATTAAAGGCGTGCGCCACCAAGCCCAGCTGACTGTTGGTCTTCTTTCTTTTTTTTTTTCCAACTTTTATTAGATATTTTCTTCATTTACATTTCAAGTGTTATCCAGAAAGTTTCCTATACCCTCCCCCCTCCCGGCCCTGCTCCCCTACTCACCCGCTCTGAAGATATTTTCCTACTAACTAGCATATAATTGCCATAACTCATTTCCTACTGAAATCAAGATAGATTACTTGAAGAATGTAGGAAGCATTCATTTGTCTTTAAAAATTCCTGTCTTTTCATATAATTTAGATGTACTTCAGACTTAAATTATTTTAAGAGCTTCCAAAACTTTGCTTAGTTCCAAAGCCTGAGCATTGACTAAACTCTCTTCTGTTTTTACTTCTACCTATTCATCATGGTAATATGGGGGTGGGATGTTCACTTGGAGTAGACATTTTAAACAGAAACTTTCTAATACCAGAGAAGTTATAAAATACATGTCAAAATATCAAGTATGTGTTATCACTTGAAACATTTTTCTAGCGTGGTGGGCATATGCGATTCTCAGGAATGTTTACTTAGCCAAGATATTCTATTGCAATTAGCTGAGATTGAAAGGAATGAGAAAAGGCAATTATAGCTATCTGGTCATTTGTAATGCCCATCCTTAACTGTCAGCTAATGGAAGAGGTTAGAAACTTTCCTTTCTCAGACCTTCTTACAATTAGTATAGTCATTAATATTATACCTCACAGACAGAAATCAATAAATCGCAGAGAAGAAAGGTGCAGTTTTAGATTCATATGAAATGTGGTTCTTCCTGTCAACTCAAAAACAGCCATGTTGATGTTCTAAGAAGATGTCATTTCTGCAGACACACAGAAGAAGTTGTTCAATGTATCTACAGCCCCATAAGCAAAACTCACTTTTTTTTTTTTTTTTTTTTTTTGGTTTTTCGAGACAGGGTTTCTCTGTATAGCCCTGGCTGTCCTGGAACTCACTTTGTAGACCAGGCTGTCCTCGAACTCAGAAATCCACCTGCCTCTGCCTCCCGAGTGCTGGGATTAAAGGCGTGCGCCACCACGCCCAGCTAAAACTCACATATTTTAAGTCAGTAGACTCATTTGTAATTTGTTTTGCATTTACATAGCATGTTAATGGGCATGTATGTATATACATCCATACAATCAGAGGCCAGAGTCGAATGTTTCCTTCTACCATGTGATCCAACATAGGGCTTCGAGTAAAGCAACTCCTGTACTGGCTAAGACATCTCTCAGGCCCCAATTCAGCTTTTTTAAAGCAATAGCTGCAGCCTCAACAAAAGAGGATATGAGTTATGAGGAATCCTCGTTTATGAAGCTGAGCATCCCCCATGTACCATCTCGTCCTTGCCAGTTGCCTGAGTGCAGAACATCTGTGTTTATTTTGCATGAGGAAGTCGTTCCTGGGCTTTGCCAAAACAAGCTTTGGTGTGGGACTCTGAGCTTGTGGATTTTCCATAGGGCGGTGATAAACCCAACTAGCAGGATGTTGTTTTTTGTATCTAATGCATATTACATGAAGTCATTCATTTTTAATAACAAGTGTGCTATATTTTTAATCTTTATAGCTTTAATGTGTGTAAGAGGTTTTAGTAATTGGTTCTGAGATGGTGGTAACTTCCCAGAAATGTTCAGCACAACTGCAGTGGTTCCTTGCCCACAGTTTACATAGGTTGTAAATTATGAAACTTGATTACATACACTTGGACTACCAAGTGTATCTCTTATCTTCTGAAAATGCCAATCTGTAGCATCATGGGTACAAAATATTTCTATTCACACTTTTAATGTTCACCTAAATAGCCTACACGAAAAACCCAGAGGGAAGAGGATAAGTTCTTTGGGGGAAATAAAATTGTTCTTCCACAGAATTTAAGTTTCATCTCTTATTGGAAAATGTCGAGTTTTGCCTATGGAGGCTAAGACGATTCTCTTCTGAGGACACCCAGTTCATGCTTTGATAGTGCTGCACAGTGTGGAAGAGTTTTCAGCATTACTGTTGTAAATCCTGTGAAGTTTATTTTTCAAAAAAATAATTTTGCAAGAACATCAAGTCCACTAACAGGTTTCAGTTGGAAAGGCAAAGAATATTCAGTTTTAGGGAACTTTTATTTCAACAGCATCAATTTGTTCTTTCTGAAATTATTCTTGTGCAATTTCTAGCCTATCAATCAACTTGCCATTCAACTATCAGTCTAAACTAGGCCAAGCAGGCAAGAAGTATTTTTCTGAGACTTTTAAAGACAAGGATACATGCATGCTAAGTTTAGTGACATGCTTGTGATCTCCTCGGTGTAAGAAAATGAGGGAGGAAAATTCTAAGTTGAGGTCATCCTTGTCTCAAGAGTAACATTTCAGTACCTGGGGATTCTGAATAACCCAGTGACAGAGTGCTTGCCTAACACATGCTCTGGGTTTCACTCCAAGAAAAGAAGGCAGGAACTCCATCCTAGGCAGACAGTAGCAAATGTCTATCATCAGATCCATTAACAAAGCACTGTTACAACAAAGAAAAACTTGGACAAACTGAAGATTTTATTGGAGATTATGGGTGAGGGATTGCTTATAGCACCATGGGTGACCCCAAACAGCCTCACCAACAGGAAGCTTCACCCCTGTGTGGATGACAGCTTCCATTCAGGGGAACACATCTCTTACCCCTGTTAACTTTCCACTCTCCTTATATCCTAGCACTTCAAGACTTCTAGCCCATGAAGCAATTTACAATTGCGGAAGGAAATCACACAGTGAGGAGGTGAAATAGGATTTGATAAAATGTCACATAAAGGTCCAATGGCCCTCTTGACTCTCTTTTTCTATAAAGGAATGTCAATAGTCAACAAGCTCTGTCTTAGAGACTGATTGCAAAAGTTACAGCTATTCTCCTGAAAATGATGGTTATATGCTCAGAGTGTAGTGTCCACTATAGCACACACACACACACACACACACACACACACACACGCAACACATATACACACAGAACACATGTATGCATACCACACATACACATTTACACACACCATCTGCCCACATATACCACATGTACACAGTACATGCACACACACACATGACTTATACACACAACACATGCATACATACAACACATACACAAACAACACTTGCACACACACACTATATATATATATATATACACACACACACACACACACACATTTACACAATACACATGAACACACAACACATGTACGCATACAAAACATTATACAAACACAATACAAGTACTTATACACAACACATGCACACACACAACACATTCACAAACAGCACCTATACACCCACAACATATACACATGCACACACCCAACACATGCAGACACATAATACATGAACATGTACAATTCATGCACATACAACACACTCAACACACACAACACATGTATACACACAGCACATATACATATACAACACATGCATATACCCAACACATTCACAAATAATATCTATACACATACACATATACACACCCAACACATGCAGATACATGATACATGAACATATACACAACTCTTGCACGCAACAATCACTCAGCACACATAACACATGTACACACACAGCACATATACATACAACACATGCACATATATAACACATGCACACACACAAAACATGCACACACATAACACATGCACACTCATATACAACACATGCACATACACAAATATTAGTGGACTTCGACAAAGAACTAAGTCAGACCTCTCAGTAGAGAGAGACACAGGCGACAGTATCTAAATAATTCTAAGAGAAATTTAATTTAAGCTGCATATTTTATTCATTTGTACAGTCAGTTGAAAAAAAAACAGTATATTATTCAAGCATGTAATTCTTCAAATATCCTAGCTTATATGTATTGCATATAACTGGCATGCTTTCTACATGAGCATAATTCTGCATGTGGGCCAGTTGGTCGAATATAAAATAAAAGTTATCCTCTGCTTCCTCCTTTATCCCTATTAAACAAATCTCAATGATGTGGGCAAGTATTCCCTAATCACATTTCTTAGAAAAACAACAAAATGCTATTAATATTTTATAAAGAAATGAAGTTTGTTAAAATTTTGGAAAAGATAAATTAAATAAAGTTGTCATGATTAAATTTTGCAAGAAGAAACAGAATATTAGACACTATTACATATTCCAAAATTCAGAAATATAGACTAAGATGTTTGTTAATGATTACATAGTAAACATATTTTGCTTTTATTTTGTTTGTGTTTTATATTATATCAGGATGTGTATATTATATTTATAAGCTTATATTTTATAAGCGACATGACTGGAATGTAGCATCTTCTTCCCAATGCCTTTGCAGGTATTTTGCCCAGACGACATTCTCGAATTTTGAGGAGATACTTTGAAGGCCATTCCTGTAACCGTTTCTTCTTCCTTCACACAAAGGAACAAATTAGTAAGATAATTTCATAGTCCACTTCTGAAGAGGAGTAGTAATCTAGAAGTGGGTCTCTAGTGCCAAGGAAGTGTTAGTGAACCCTAAAAGGCCAGACAGGACCTGGTCAAATACAGATCATACCAGTGCCTTTATTCAAACTAGCTCAGGCTCAGCCCACTGCTACCATGCAGTATGGTTTTGGTGGAGAGGAGCCAGAGCCATCTATTTTATAGAAAGCAGCAAGCTGGGGAGGGGCGGGGCAGGGGGGTTGAATGTTTCTTCTAGCCTGGCAAGCATCTAATTGGAGAGCTACCATGGCCTTTAGCATAATTGGCTGGTGGTGGGAGTCAAACCATAAAGGTAACTACTGCTTTCTCTCTGCATGCATGGGTGTCTGATAGGCAGGGAGCAGGCTTATTGGGGATCTCTGCATGCATGGGTGTCTGATAGGCAGGGAGCGGGCTTATTGGGGATCTCTGCATGCATGGGTGTCTGATAGGCAGGGAGCGGGCTTATTGGGGATTAACCTGGAAACACTGGATTTATTGGGGGAGATTAACCTGGAGACCTGGTCTTGTTAGGGTTAGCCTAGAAATTGGAGTTAGTCTCTGGATTGGTTTTGTTGGGGGAGAACTTGGAAATTGACGCTGGGTACCGGCCTGTTAGTTTACCTGAGTTCAAGTTCTCTAAAATAGAGTCTGAATTTGAAAGATTTGGTCTTTCTGATCTGGGCTCCTCTGTTTAGAACCTCACTGTTAACCTCATGTTAAAAACTGCATCTCAAGGGTATTTTTTTGACAGGGCAGAGAGCAACCTCTTCTCTCACACATAAAATGTTGGAAAGGTGTTGGCAATGATTTGGGAATGAAAAAAGAATTGTAAAGAGACATCCAGATAAGCCTGCAGAAATTCATCCCCAGGACACAATTTTAAGAAATAAAACTTCCTGAAAACTGACTGTGGCAGCAGGAAGTGCAAAGGGACATCATTAAGTTTTCAATTTTGAGTGAGTTGCAATGTCATGCTATTTCCCCTGGCTGTGTAGACTCACAGACCACTGAAGGAGCACAAATCCAAATGTCCAAAACAGAAACAGGAGGGTGAGTGAAGGAGGGAGGCTTCACTAGGATGCAGCCTACTTGTGAAGCATGAGAATCCAATAGCGCAGAGATATAATGCGTGGGGCACTCGTGCCTGCAAACATCAATGAAATAATCGGACTGGGGTGCCCATAGGGAGCACGAACTTCCAAATGAAACTGCAACAAAACCGAAAGAATTAAATGAGTTTTTACTCAAACTATAGGAAAAATGAAGCAACTTATTTTCTCACTTAGAAGTTCCAGTGACTTTGCTGCGGGCTCCTTTCCTGTCACATTTGCCAAAGCAGAACAAGTTCTTAACTCATCGTGGGTGTGTAAACAAACTACCAGAAATCATTAATGGTTCGTAAATGAGTGTCTCAGGTTACCCAATCAACTGGGTATTAAATTACAAAGATACATCTGCTACAATGTTTGGGAAAACAGGTGCAGCAAATTAGCAAATTTGAGAGACAGAAGAAAGAAGGCCAAGGACCAGATGAATACAACTGTAGCTGAGCTTATGGTAGGTAGTCAACAGACACCGCCAGATTCCTAAGAGTGATAGTGTAAGTAAGAAAATGCTTAACATTTTTACTTAAAGTTTTAAAAGTAACCATTAGGAAGAAAACGGAATTATACCTTCTCCTGATTCCTCGAAACAACCTAGCATAGTTAGTAAAGTTGCAAAAAGTTTATGTATGTATCATAAGTGTTAGAGAGTAGCAGGAGTAATATGAAAGTCACCCTTAATAATGAATCTAAATCCAATAATTTTTAATTTAATTAATACATTAAATTAATCTGAATTTAATAATTTTTTATAAATAACAGGGCAACGATTCCTGGATTTGGAAAGAAAGAATACTAATTCTAAGAATATCAGAAAAAGAAGATTACTTATAAAGCATGACCATAAAATAATATAGTAAAACAAGGAAACCAAAACAAAATATATATTGTACGATCGCGTTAGAGGGGTGATCTGTTTTCAGTAATTCATAATTTGATTTGTAATGAAAATCTCAGGAATATTCCCCCACCACATTTTATATTAGCCAAGTTAACTAAAAGTGAAACTTAGAAGAAATCATTTCAGACATGATGGATCCCCAGGTGAGGCCGTTCCCCAGTCTCTGTTCCATTCTTTGCCCCTGTTCTTCCTTTGGACAGGAACATTTCTGGATTAAAAACTTTGAACCAGGGTCCATACCTATCTACTGGAGGTAGTCTATACTGGTTCTATATCCCACTTCTCTGTGCATTTTAGCTAAAGTCATTCCCCTTGTCCTGGGAGCCTCACATTCCCCTGGTGTCTGGAACCCTCCAGTGGCTATCCCCAGTTCCTCATCTCCCTGATACATATTTTTGTTCAATTTCCTGACCCTCTGTAACTCTCTCACATACCCTCCAGTTCATTATGTCTGCAGACATCAAACCCAACACTGTTGCTGAGGTCAAGAGGTGCTTGCTGACAGGAACCTGGTATGACTTTCCTTGGGAGGTCCAGCCAGCCACTGTACAATGCTGATGTGGATGCTTGGAGCCAATCATCACACTGAGTTCAGAAAATCTGTTGGAGGAACTGATGGAGGAGCAGAGGGAGATTACAACCCCATTGGAAGAACAACATAGGCTGGCCTGACCACACAGTTCTCTCAGAGACTATACCACCAACCAAGGAGTATACCTGGAGGGATCCATGGCTCCAGACACAAATGTAGCAGAAGATGGCTTTGCCAGACAGAAATGGAAGGGGAGGCCCTTGGTTCTGGGGAGGTTTGATGCCCCAGCATAGGAGGATGCTGGAGAGGCTGGGGCGGGGGGGGGGGGAGAGGGGGAAGGGGGGGAAGCACCCTCATAGAGGCAAAGGGGAGGGCAGATGTGGGATGCAGAGTTGGTGGAGGGGTAATGGGGAAATGGGATATCATTTGAGATGTAAACGAATGGAATGATTAATTTAAAACAAAAGAAATAATTTCAATCTTTCTGCCCTTCCATACCATAATGAAATAAAATCATCCTACTTGTGTATTCCAGGCTTATATTCAAGGTTGGAATTTCTTTCTTCTACAGATTCTGCCATGAGAATCTGCCAGAGAATGTTAATTCTCTGTTTTAAAGGACACCACAAGAAGATCTACAGAGTCAACAAACCTAGGCCCATGGGGGGCTCACAAAGACTGAGCCACTAACCAAAGAGCATGCATGGACCGGACCTAAGCCCCCTACACATTTGTAGCAGATGTACAGCGTGGTCTTCATGTGGGTTCCCTAACAAGTAGACCGGGAATTCCTGCCATTGGATCTCCTTCCCCTACATGGACTACCTGGTTGGGGCTCAGTGAAAGAGGATGCTCTTAGTCCTGTTGCAGGTTGATGTTCCAGGGCAGGGTGGTACCCAACGGGAGCTCATCCATCTATGAGATGAGGTGAGGGCAATGGGGGGGGGGACTTGTAAGGGTGGGTCTGGGATGAAAGGAGAGGGAGGGGGTCTATGACAAAAATAAATAAGTAATGAAAAGGTTCTCAGGTTTAGTTTTGTGTTATTTGCTAAGGTTTTAGCTCCAAGAGTTCTCATTCTTTCATGCCCACTATCTGTTTGATGAATGTTTCATTATTACCATAAAGTATGTTTCTAATCTCATTTAACTGTCTGTATTACTTTGTATTTCATTAAGTTCCCTTACAATAATTGTTTTGAATTCCATGTCAGGTGGTTCATCCAGTTTCATTTCCTTGGGGTCTGTTAGAGTCATAGCTTTTGTTTAGAGGCAGATGCTACTGTGGGTGTTTCTCAAGTTCCTACATTAGTTTCAGTGTTTCTGCGATCTCTCAACTCACAGTTTGTATGAACGCACACAACAAAAGGATTTTGATAGCAAAAGATCATAGAGCATGGCTGTACATGCATATTAGATTTGATTCCAGGCCACATACCTGCTAACGTGGCCTTGAAAGGGACAAGAGTCCTTACAAACTCAGGTTCAGCCCACCAGATTTCCAAAAAGTGGAAGGATGTGATTTATTTATCATCTCTCATTTCAGACTATTGAGACATTTTTTACAGTATGTGCTCACAGAATCAACTCTCGTGATACCTTACATGCATGCTATTTGATTTCCAAGGGTTAACTGATTTTTCACGTTATACATGTCTGCTATTCATTTCTAGTCTATTTTGTTGATGTTAAGATATTTACTTTTGGAAATGCACAGAGACTTACTTTATGGCCTCAAGCATGACCTACTTTCTAAGGATTTCTGATGCAGTTGAAAATATCTTCTTTTTAATTCTTTGTACTTTGCTTTTACAAAACTAATGAGATAACTTTGGTTGATAACATCAGCCAGATATTCTATATCTTGTTGATTATTTTGTTTATCTTACTAAAAGAAGTGTCAAAACCTTTCTATTTATAGTACCAGATTTGACTGTCTCTGTTTTTCTTTTAGATTCTACTTTATCTAGTATGTAACTTCTGTTGTAGCATAAAAACATACCACTTGTTAACTATTATTGATCTACATTCTATTTTGTTATCATGAAATATGTTCATAATAAAAATAAAATTAAGTCAATATTTGAACATCTGTTGTGATTAAATTTTAGACAACTGAGGCTAGGACTGAATCTCACTTGCTAAAGAGCTTGCCTAGGATACCTAAAGCCAAAGATATGTTCAAGCCTCACAGTTCAGAAACAAAAAATGACTACATGCATACATACATACATATATGTATATTTTTGTGTATATTTGTGTGATATATAAACTACAACACCACAGCACAATGTGGTGAGAAATGCCTCAGAAATTCTAAGTCATCCTTAGGTAAATGGCATATTTGAGGCCAGGTTGGAATACAGGAAATTCTGTGTCAATAAGAAAATGAAAATAAATAAGTAAATGAATAAACAAAAGTTTTAGCCATTAATCAAGAACCAAGCAAACAAAATCTCAAATTAGAAAGAGCCATTCTAATTAATACCATGGTGGAAAGGCTAAGAGTTCATGATTATTGAAAACAACTGTATGTTAAAAAAAAAAGTGGAAAATCTAGAATAGTGAAGACTTAGAAAAACTCAACAGACCATATGAAGTAACAAACCTGCAAACATTCTCCCAACAGAGAAAAGCTGGAGGCCGGTGTTTGCCGTGTTGAATTTTACATAAAATTTAAAGCAAAACTAATATCAATTACTCTTAAACTTTATAAAGGACTGAAAAGGAGTAAAACCTTCCAAGTTTTCTCCTACAGGCCAACATGATACCAGAACAAGACAAGACACCATCAAAAAAGGAACGGTGTAATCTAAAAATCTCTGATAAATATCAGGGCAAGGAATCTCAGCAAATTCTATCAATAACAATTCAGTTTCATATAAAATATTATACATAATAAGAAAAGGTAATTTTCCCCAGAGAGTTAAGAATGCTTGATGTGCACATTAATTAATAAATAAGCAAAATACATGCACTGGGGAGCAGCCTTCAATAAGTGGTGTTAGGAAAGTTCTATACTCATGTGCTCAAATAAACCAGACTTAAATGTAAATCTCCTAACTATGAATTTTCATGAAGAAAATGCAAAGGAAATATTAGAGGTCATTCGTCAAAAGTCACATAACTAGAAGCAGACAAATGGCATGACATCAGACAACTTTCTAAGCATCAAAGGACACAGGAGAGTGAGGACACATCTTATAAAAGAGAGAAAATTAAAAAACATTGCCAATTACTCATCTGATATGTAAATAGTCTTCTAGACAAATAACTGAAATGACTCAACATCAATAAAGTCCAAATAATTCAAAACATTTAAAAAATGAAAAAAAAATGCCAAAATATATGAGAACATGTTAAACATCAATAATAAAGAAAACAAAAAAAGACAACAAGGTATCATCTCATTTATTCTAAAAGGATTTAATGACTGATCAGAAAGACAAAATATGCTAATGAGAACACAGAGAAAGAGGAACCTTTATGCAATCACTGTCAATGAGAATACAAAATTTTGAAAACACTTTAGAAAATGTCTGTATTTAACAGAAACAATCACAGCAAACTTAAACCATACCAATATTTGGCTTATATCCCAAACAAATGAAACCAATATGTCAAGGAGACACTTGCAGGCTTCATGATAGCATTGTTCACAGGAGCTGAAGCATAGAGTCAGACATTGTTTCCACTGACAGGTTAATGGGTTAAAAAAAAAAAACAACAAAAATTGGGGTATATATACACAGTAGGACAATTTTCAGGAAAAAAAAAAACCCACATGAAGTTCCGTTGTTTGCAACAACATGGATAGAAACAGATGGCTCTATGGTAAGGGTAATAAGTTCAAAATGATCAGCACCATGTACTTCTTATATAAAGAAGTTTTTTAAAAGTTGAGCTCAAAATAGACAGTACAGTATATTTACAAAAACCCAGGGAGGGTGTAGGGGAGGGTAGGACTAGAACAGATGACTGGCAGGACTCCTACAGCACAAAACAATATTCTAAGTGGCATTCATAATTAAGGATTTCAGAATGGCAGGTATTGAGGATTTTGAGTCTTCCCTATACTAAAAAATGATATCTAAGGTGATGGACATATCAATTATCATGTTTATTTCAGGAAGTAGCACATATATGCACTGGACTCTCACCCTGTGCCTAATAAGCATGTGTCCTTAAAACTACAACTATGTGGGAAATGTACACCATGAAATCAACTAGAAAATGTTTGACCTTCCAAAGTTAAGAAGCAGAGAAATGAAACCAAATGCTACTGGGAATTAGAAAAGAATGGTAATAGTAGAAAAAGCAGGAGAGTTGAAATCAGGTTAACCATGGAGACTTGCCTGAGCCTAACACTAGTTTATTGGAAATGATCAGTAAAAGAGATTCTTCTTTTTTTTTGTATTTGAAACATTTTATTCACACCTCCAATTGTATCCATATCCCTGCAAATGAAAATTTTGTTTTCTACTGCTAAAAAATTTAATGTAAATATATATTGCATTTTCTTTTTTTATTTTCTTTTTTTGAATTTTAAGGGTAATAATATTTTTAAATTTTTCCCAATTTTTATTAGATATTTTCTTCATTTACATTTCAAATGCTATCCCAAAAGTCTCCTATATCCTCCCCCATCCCCTGCACGACTCCCCTACCCACCCACTCCCACATCAAGGCCCTGGCGTTCCCCTGTACTAGGGGGATATAAGGTTTGCATGACCAAGTGGCCTCTCTTCCCATGATGGCCAACTAGGCCATCTTCTGCTACATACGCAGCAGCTAGAGACACAAGCTCTGGGGGTATTGGTTAGTTCATATTATTCTTCCGCCTATAGGGTGGGAGACCCCTTCAGCTCCTTGGGTACTTTCTCTAGCTCCTCCCTTGGGAACCCTGTGTTCCATCTAATAGCTGACTGTGAGCATCCACTTCTGTGTTTGCCAGGCACTGGCATAGTCTCATACGAGACAGCTATATCAGGACCCTTTCAGCAATATCTTGCTGGTGTATGAAAAGTGTCTGTGTTTGGTGGCTGATTATGGGATGGATCCCCGGCTGCAGCAGTAACTGGTTGGTCCATCCTTTTGTCTTAGCTCCACATTTGATCTCTGTGACTCAGTCAATGTGTGCTTTGTTCCTAATTCTAAGAAGGGACTAAGTGTCCACACTTTGGTCTTCATTCTTCTTGAGTTTCTTCTGTTTTGCAAATTGTATCTTGGGTGACCAGAGTTTCTGGGCTAATATCCACTTATCAGTGAGTACATGTTATGTGAGTTCTTTTGTGATTGGGTTACCTCACTCAGGATGATACCCTCCAGATCCATCCATTTGCCTAGGAATTTCATAAATTCGTTGTTTTTTTTAATAGCTGAGTAGTACTACATTTTCTGTATCCATTCCTCTGTTGAGGGACATCTGGGTTCTTTCCAGCTTCTGGCTATTATGAATAAGGCTGCTATGAACATGTCCTTATTACCAGTTGGAACATCTTCTGGATATATGCCCAGGAGAGGTATTGCAGGATCCTTCGGCAGTACTATATCGAATTTTCTAAGGAACTGCCAGACTGATTTCCAGAGTGGTTGTACAAGCTTGCAGTCCCACCAACAATGGAGGAGTGTTCCTCTTTCTCCACATCCTCGCCAGCATCTGCTGTCACCTGAATTTTTGATCTTAGCCATTCTTACTGGTGTGAAGTGGAATCTCAGGGTTGTTTTGATTTGCATTTCCCTGATGATTAAGCATGTTGAACATTTTTTCAGGTGCTTCTCAGCCAATCGGTATTCCTCAGTTGAGAATTGTTTAGCTCTGTGCCCCATTTTTAATGGGGTTATTTGATTTTCTGATGTCCACTTTCTTGAGTTCTTTATATATATTGTATATCAGTCCCCTATCAGATTTAGGATTGGTAAAGATCCTTTCCCAATCAGACAATATCTTTCCATGAATCCAGCCCTTCAAAGGATAATAACAACAAAAAAACACCAATACAAGGATGGAAACTATGCCCTAGAAAAAGCAAGAAAGTAATCCTTCAACAAACCTAAAAGAAGACAGCCACAAGAACAGAATCCCAACCGTAGCAACAAAAATGACAGGAAGCAACAATTACTGTTCCTTAATATCTCTCAATATCAATGGACTCAATTCCCCAATAAAAAGACATAGACTCTCAGACTGGCTACACAAACAGGACCCAACGTTTTGCTGCTTACAGGAAACACACCTCAGGAAAAAAAACAGACACTACCTCAAAGTGAAAGCCTGGAAAACAATTTTCCAAGCCAATGATCCGAAGAAACAAGCTGGAGTAGACATTCTAATATCAAATAAAATTGACTTTCAACCCAAAGTTATCAAAAAAGACAAAGAGGGGGACTTCATACTCATCAAAGGTAAAATCTTCCAAGAGGAACTCTCAATTCTGAATATCTATTCTCCAAATGCAAGGGCAGTCACATTTATTAAAGAAACTTTAGTAAAGCTCAAAGCACACATTGCATCTCACACAATAATAGTGGGAGACTTCAACACCCCACTCTCATTAATGTACAGATCCTGGAAACAGAAACTAAACAGAGACACAGTGAAGCTAACAGAAGCTATGAAACAAATAGATTTAACAGATATCTACAAAACATTTTATCCTGAAACAAAAGGATATACCTTCTTCTCAGCACCTCATCGCAGCTACTTTTTTTATTTTCTTAAAGAAACCATTTAAATTATTTTATTGCTGTCTGTATGCATTCTACCAAAACCAATGAAGGCAAAGAGGAAACTCAAATTAGCAACACAAGTAACAGCAGTGGTATCAATGTGACATCTACATATATTGCCATCATAGATAAGGAAATTCCCTAAAATACAGTCTGGCCTGCCTCTACAAATGAAATCTCACAATAACATTAAAGATTACATGTTTTTTAAAATTAAAGGTTAAATGGCTTTTATTACATGTTCTATTGTGCTCTCAAGAAAAGTATTTTATTTTCACTCACAGATTAGAGGGGAGGTCTCCAAGGGGAAATGGGGCTTAATTTCATAAACATAATCTTTAAAATACCAGCATCAAAGTGATCACTGCAGACATATACCTTGTGCAAATATAATTTGTCTTAACCTTAACATTGTAGAAACAATTCTAATCCTAATAAAAACAGCGTATGCAATAATGTGTGAAAATAGAACAACCCAGCAATTTAATTTGTATTGATGGAATAAAAAACACTATATACTCCATATTTTTAAACAAATTAGTAAAATATGATAAAAATCATTATTTTACAATAATGTTTGTTAGAATCTTAGAAAAATTACAAACATGTCATGTTACTAGCACAATATGAAAAATTTAAAGCTAATACCATATGCAAGGTGAAGATACTTGAAAAATTATTCCTATAAAGGAAACTCAAGTCACCCACTCTCAACAATGTTCTTATTCTAGACAATGTGAAAAAGAAATAAAGATGCAAAACATAAATACTGGGAAATGAGAAGTTTTATGCATGCACAACATTATCACCAACATTAAATTTTCTAAGGAGTCTTTAAAATGAAATATACCAGAATATAACAGAATGATAGGTTCCTCAGCCAATATTTAAAAAAAATCAGTGTGTTCATAAATATTTTTCCAAAGCAGAAGGAGTGAAACAAAGAGAATATCCAATAGTTACATACATAGAAATACTTGAAGATGTATTTATCAGTTATAAAATGATTATACAAAAAAAACTATAGGGTGTTACTTGGAGGAATTAAAGACAAGAGTTACAGCTATACATTTAAAATATATGCAGTATTGTGAAATCTGAGATGCCTATTTTCTCCATGCTGATCCATAAATTCTATGTAATCCAGATCAAAATTCCATCATGCTTCAATTGATCTAAAATATATATGCCAATGCAAAGAGACTTGTCTAACAAAATAATCTTAGACAAGAATAAAATTAAAATTTCGGTTTCTAACTTCAAAAGTTAGAATTTGAAAGATGACACTAAACAGGGACAGTGACTCATAACTATAATCCCAGCACAGGGTCTTCTGAGGACAGAAGGTTGCTGTGAGTTTGAGGCCAGAGTGAACTGCATCTGAAGGTCCAAACCAGCCTGGGCTGTAGAATAAGACAGTGCCTCAAAAACCAAAACAGAGCAAATCAAAACAAACAGAAACATGTCAAGCTGCCAGTAGAACAAAAGAAACTTACAGAACAAAGCAGAGGCTAGTTACAGCCCCTATGTGCACAAAGTGCACTCCTTACACAAGCACCAATACAATTCAACACTGAATAGGCAACCTTTCAAAATTAGTACTGGGAAGTAAATACATGTATAGAACAAAAGAAATTTTGATCTTGGCCCTACATCAAACTAAAGGAACAATTCATAATAGATCTTGCGTGTAAATTTTAACAAAGGACTAAACAACCAGAAATAAATGTAAAGAGAATCCTGATTTTTTAAGCAAATATTTCTTGGATTTTATCAAGAGAGAGAGAGAGAGAGAGAGAGAGAGAGAGAGAGAGAGAGAGAGAGAGAGAATGAAAAAGAAAGAAAATACAATAAATTCAACTTCATCAAGAAAGAAAATACAATAAATTCAACTTCATCAAAATGAATAAGTTCATCTCTTTGAAACATACTATGAAGAATATGAAAATAAACAGACTGTAAAAATTTTGACTAAGACATAGCTGCAAAGAGAATTTGTATTAGAGTCCATAAATGTATGTAAAATAATAAGAAAACTGACTACTTGATTATAACATGAACAGAGGACGAGGAAATACTTCAAAAAGGAAGTTATACAAATTACCAATAAACTAATAATTAGCCAGTGAAATGAAAATTAAGGCCAAAATATAATAGCACTTCATCAGCACCAAAATATCTAATTAAAAGTACCAATCACCAATGTTTGTGGGGATGCTAAGAAACTCAAGCTCAGATTTTCCTGACAGGAGTTTTCAATATACAAACTTCGTAGATTAAAACTTTGCTAGATTCTAACAGGTACACACTTGGCATTTGACTTCTTAATTCATTTCTGGTTTATTGTCATGTAAGAGAATCAAAAACATTGATCATCACATAATCAAAGTTTCTTGATTCATTCAACTTTTGATTTGTATTTAGTTCCCCCCCCCCATATTTCAGTCATTGCAAATAATTCCATGAAGAATCTGGGGCACCAATGAGGAGAGAGTTTCACTTTCTTTGGAGCTATCCAGCAGAAGAACTGTGTCGTGGGGTATTTTGATTTTTATATTTTCAAAGAATTTTCTTAGTCTTTTTCATTACTGAAACACCAAAAACATTTCCAATAGACAGTAACAAAGGATCCTGTTTCCTCTATACTCTCCGTAGTACTTGTTATTTTGTGTGCCTCTAGTTGTCAGTGTGCATGTGTATGTGTGTGTGTGTGTGTGTGTGTGTGTGTGTGTGTGTGTGTGTGTGTGTGTGTGTGTGAATAGGTATCCACAAAGACGTCAGGGAATTTCTTATTGTGGTGTTGGTTTGTATTTTATGTTATTAGTGATGATAATATTGATCACTTTATAAACTAAACACTCATTAGAAACAGGTCTGTCTCCTCGGGTCTTTTGCCCACTTGAAGAATGGGTTGGTATCACTGAGTTATATAAAACATACATTCTATTAATATTTTTATCAGATAAAAATATTATTTGTATTTTCTTCCTAACAAGTGTTCTACCTTTTGTTTTTGCTGTTTTCTCCACTGTGAATACACATATTAATGTAGTCTCTATTCTTACATTCCCCTGTGCTGTGGTATCAATCTATCCAAGGTCAATGTCAGAGAATTTTCTTCTAGAATCTTTACAGTTTCAGACCTTATGTTTAAGTCATTGGCCCACTTTGAATTAATTTTGGATTTTAATATAAAAATCAGGCTCTAAATTTTTTCTTCTGTTACAAATATCCAATTTTTTTAAATGATATTTGAATTCTTATACTAATATAAGAACCCAAACCAAATTTTTAAATTTAAATTAAGAAGTGATCCATGCACAAAACATCCTTTGCCTATGTGATAGATAGCTGCATGAATAGGTATTATACTTTAAAACCAATGAACAGCTCCACCCTCTTCACATTTGCTTCTCATGGTCTGTACTAGT
The DNA here is from genome assembly GCA_902729485.2 of Mus minutoides. Lineage (NCBI taxonomy): Eukaryota > Metazoa > Chordata > Mammalia > Rodentia > Muridae > Mus > Mus minutoides. The sequence goes on along the minus strand of LR753379.1, from coordinate 718,136 downwards.
TAGTTTTTGTTGGCTTAGCACAAACCAAGATATGCTTAAGAAGGGGAACTCTCAGTTGATGGATTACCTCTATCATATTGTCTTATGAGCATGCCAGAGAGGCTTTTTTTTTAATTGTTAATTGTTGTAAGGAGGTTCATCCCAGAGTGGGCAGTGCCATATCTTGGCAAGTAGGCTAAGACTGTGAGAGAGGCAACAGAACAAAGCAAGGATAGCAAGTCAGTCAGTAGACGGAGTTCTTCCCTGGTCTCTGCTTCAGTTCCTGCCACAAGGTTCCTGCATGAGCTCCTGTTCTGACTTCCCTCAACCAATGATGAACTGTGATATGGAAGTGTAAGATAAATAAACCTTTCCTGACCAAAGTTGTTCCTGGCAACTATTGTTCTATTCCCAGAAAAAATAAAAGCAAATTAGGTCTTTTCAGAGCAAAGGAATCACTGTTTGTCAATTTAACTTTACTGCTCACCACTTTGGAGGAATAAAATCTGACACTGAACTTCTGTCTTTCCAGGAACAGAAGGCCTGATTCCACTGTCAGTGCAGGGAGCAGTTGTTGGTTTTACTCAAAACCATTCTTTCAGATATCTGCAGAGACATCTGCAGGTTCTGCCCAGTGTCACCTCTCCAATGCCACCTCCCATGAGCATCCATTTACTGCACCATGTTTGTCATTCACTTCCTTTGGCCCTTCTAATCCATTTTATCTTGCCCCACAGTTGAACATTCTTAACAGTCTATTTAATTTTACTATCTGTTACATTTATAGATTACCATCTCTTCTTCCCCTCCACCCATCTGGGATGTAAGTTCTACTAAGGCATATCTTTATGCTCATTGATAAATCTTCAATGCACAGAAATAGAAGTCTGGCATCTAGCAATTAATATACTCAACACACATTTGTTGAGTGAATAAAATTATATCAAGAGACTTAAAATAATATCCCAGTGCCAACATTTGCTTGTTCAAAACTTACACAGAAATGCATTATTTAATGTGATTTAAAAAAAATGCCATGTCCTTATAAGTGTACATCTAATTGTTGAAATAGCCTTTCCATTAGGTAGCCATTGCTTTACAGTTGTTCCTTTGGGTTTCTTGGGAAGGTTTGGAAACTGGCTATTTATTTAGAGCTCTAGCTGGATAATGAACTCCTGAATGGATAAGCAGGACTTCTGCAAAGCCTCGTGACTATGGTTTCATCTGACAAACTACAGTGATTGCCACAAAGGGGAGAAAACACAAATTAAAAACTCAGAACAACTTATAAATATTAGCTAAGGGCATAATTATCTATCTTTATGAACAGAAATGCTTAACAAACATCAATGATTTGTGCTAAGAGAGGCTCAGTGATTTCACTGTTCGATTGTAAAATAGAAATTAGATACAGTGTTTACAGTCAAAATTATTCTAACTATGTCCTTATTAACTAGGATGTAGTTTATTGATAGAGTGTAGAGAACTTTGAGCTATGGTAAACAAGGTAAGAATACTAGCTTGGCCACTTAGTAAGCGGATGATCCTAAAAAAAGTTAAAGGATCTCAGCAGTTGTCTTTCATTCATCTAATTCCTTGTCAGTAAAGCAGAGATAATAGTAAACTTAGAACATTATATCAAGAACTAAAGGAGAAAAATCCAAAAGCCTCGATTAGGACCAATGTCTGGTAAATTTAAATATATGCCCAGTGACTTCAAGCATACGATAGTCTGAGGCTCGTAAGATATTTAATTGATACTCATAAAGATCTTCCAGAATCACAAGGAGTCAAATCAGACAGACACCAGGAATTTATTGATCAATTCAGAAATACTTATGAATGCCCAATATTTCCAGATACTTTGGTGAAGCTGGGACTATGATAATGTCCCAAGAAAATGCCATCATAATCTACACTGATCTTGAATTCTAATGGGAACAATGGCACATGTGTACAAACCTGTTTAATTTCTACCAACAACGAAATGAAACACTGACAATAATGGAGAAGGTAAGGAGAGACTGCTGAAATGTGGTGGCAAAAAAGTGACTTTTTGAAAGACATTTGAGGTGATACTTAAAGTGTAAGGGAACAAACTGTGCAGTGTTCAGGACAGAAGAGCATTGCACTCAAAGGAAGAGTCATAGCAAGGTCCTGAAGTACAGCGAACTGGTCAGGAACAGTGAGACGCTAGTTAGTACTCCTTTTGAATTTGTAAGAACAAAATTACTTCATAAAATGTGTATGCAAAATTTTACAACTTGTTGCACATAACATTCCTCATGATATATAAGCCTTTCTGAGCGATGTCTATGGTAAGTCCAAGAAGAAGAGTGAAAATACATAATAGGTCTTTTACTTCATTTGGTGCATTGCCTACTATGATGCATTAATTATCATTGATCTCTGGCACTTATTTGTAATAACTTTGGGCTGAAATTTAGTGAAATCAGTATAGTTTAGAATGGAATTTTTCTGTTTTTTATGGCCAAGAAAGGGTGCTACAGACCAGGGCACAGGGCTCTGTTGGAGAACACAATATAAAGAGACCACTAGAAGAGGTTCTAAATGAATTTCTTTTCATGTTTCATGTTCTTATGACAAGCCTTCATGTCAATTCTGAATATTTTACAGCAGTAAAAAGCATTAGAAGGTAAACAAAATTCAGTCTACTGGGTGATGATTAGAGCTGAATGAGAATTTCACTAAATGAAAGACTTCTCCGGTTGCTATACATTTTATGGTTAGTTTTATAGAGTATATAAGTATTCCATCACTTTTGTACCCAGTTGAGAACTGAACAAAATGATTTTCAAAAAAGAAAGTAATCAAGATTAAGGAGAGAACGTGAACATTAGCATAATTTAATATTGTTATTTGATATAATAGTGTTATAAGCTTGTTTAAGACAGTGCAATCAAAATGAAAACAAGCACTAAAGTGACAAAAATACTGGCAGCTACAAATGCTGCAAGAAACAATTTTATAGAGACTGACAGATCTATAGGGGCAGACCTAGGAGTCCTGAGTAGAGACTATCATTCATTCAACAAGCATTTATTGAGTAAGCTAGACAGGAGATGAAAAGCTCATATCTGTATAGCCCTCTGCATAGCATTCCACATATATCACTCCATTTAATAGTGTTATGGTCCTGTGAGATCTATATTCATACGAGAAATAAAAAGATCCAAATGGATTAGCATAAATGTCTTACACACAAGAAAACTAGCAAAGCATTCAATAAAAGTAACTATCGCCTATTGAAAGCATTAAGTAAACATGATAGAATTGGAATCTGGGTGCTTTTTAAACACATTCGCTGATCTTTGCAGCAATCCATGTTGCTATCACCTTCCTATTCATCTGCACAAAGTTAACATTAAGGTATTTTTCTTCCCATGGTCTTAATTTGCTGGTCTAAAGACACCACCATAGGAGAGGGGAAGGGTGTCTAATAAAACGTTTAATTCCAATTGAGAGTGGATGCACATATGGAGAAAGTGAAGAATAAGGTTGAAGAGAAGTGTGAAGTGGATGAATTAGAGAGGAAGTCCCATGGTTAGAGGGTGGGGCTTGAGAACTGGAGAGAGGAGGAGAAAGATGGAAACAGACAAAAGGCACAATACTCTACAGGTAATTTTACTTTGATGCATGAAATTTGCAAGTAACTTTAGTGCTTATTATTGAGCTTGTAAAGGTAGAACCTGGGCACAACAAATGTTTCTGCTTACATATCTAACACTCATTTCCCCCATATCTTACAGGATGACCTTCAGTGAACATCCATTTTCATGTTGAATCTACTAATTCTCTAATTTTATTAGATTATGTTATTCTAAGAGTAATGTGTTGAAGGAATTAATATAAAGTCAAAAGACACACAAAACAAGTAAGCCCCAACCCTTTACACTCATTGTATTATAAACAAATTTATAATCTCTAGAGAAAATCTCTTGTTTCTTTTTCTACTTTGTGGCTTTCCTTTTTAAAACTAGGGCATCTATCCTTATTATTCATGGTCAGTAAACCCAGTGTATAAACTGCAGCTTCCTTCTCCAGTTATGGGCACCTGTCTTCATGGTCTATGATTAGTCCATGAATTCTTTTAATGCCCTCTTCCCTTCACTGACATAGAAATATACTCATTTACTAGGTCATTCTAACAGGTTTCTGGGGTTTGTTATGATTTTAGATTGTGTGTGTGTGTGTGTGTGTGTGTGTGTGTGTGTGTGTGTGTGTGTGTGAGACTGTGTGTGTGTATGTGTATGTGTATGTGTGTGAGAGACTGCTGGGTGAGTGTCAGATCTCCATGTATTATAAGTGGCTGTGAGTTACCCTGCATGTGCATTGGAAAGCAAACAAAGATCCTCTTCAAGATCTGTATATATTAACTGCTAGCCCATCTGTCTAATCCAGACTTCTATTCTTTCTTCCCTTTCCATTCTAGATTCTACAATGTTAATAGAAGCAACTGTTTGACAGACACATTTAATCATGTGATTTTCTCAAATTTTATAGAACTCTCACTGCTTACATAGTCAACCCTAAACTCTTTTGCTTGGCTTTCAAGAAATCTCAACACACTATGTCTATATTCACATTTTCTTATAATCTTTAGCCAATCTCATTCATAAATAAAATTTACTTTCTCTAATTTAAAAGTCAAAATGTTTTTGTCTGAGCCTTAACTATGTCAAAACAGAATTTTTGGTTCCCATCACATCTTCTAATACTCTTTGTTCTCATAATCTTTGAAAACTTGACAGACTCTAGAATCACTTATGAGGTACATCTTTGGGCGTACCTGTAAGAAATAATCTATAATTGGCTTGATTGTGGTAGAATGGACTACCTTAACAGTTGGTGGCACCATGCCATAGGCTAACATTCTAGAATGCTTAAAAGGAAGAAGGTGAGCTGAGAACTAGCATTCCTCTCCTTCTGCTTCATGATGTCAGTCCACGTAACCCATCTCGAGCAGAGCTGTTCTGTCCTTTGCCCCGAGGGATTTACCCTCTACCTATTTAAGTTGCTTTTGTAGGCCATATCACTATAGCAACATGACAAGGGACCAGAAAACACTTTACTAAATGTCAGTACTTGTAATTCTAATAATTATTCATGGTTTCTTTCCTTTCCTCATAGTATGAAAATATATCACTATGTCCTGCCAGCTTTGTTCCAAAATACATTCCACAATATGACTGCTTCTCACATTGCAACCATAACTTCCAAGGACTGTCTTTGGCCTGGATAATTGATCACTACAGATTCCTATCAGCCCAAGAATTAATACTTGATTCTCTGTAGAGTGTAGAACAAAGAAACTCAAGTATAATTTCTTCCATTTCATTGTGATTAGTATAGCAGCTGCAATCTTTCCTGTAGACTAGAGGATGCTATCTATGTTACTGAGTCCTGCTAGCCCCTTTGAGTCATATCTTTCTTCTACTGTCTTTTTTATGTGCAGCTAGCTGCACTTCCTGTCCTGTGGCTCTGCCAATGGCATTCCCATCATAGATCTTTAACTGTTGCTTCTCATCTGATGTCAATAACTTTATGCAAGATGTCATGCTAAACCTGGGCCTTTGGATCTCAATTCACAGGACACTGTTTAGAAAATCATCCACTGACCACTTCTAAAGCTGCCTTCATGGAGTTCTCCCACTGATTAGTCTTCAAATTAAAAAGCTCACTCTTCATCACATTGCTTCCTTACAGAGCAACTACCAAGGTCTGGAATTGTCTTCCACACACTTACCACCTCCCATTGTATCCATTGCTTTTGAAAAGCAGGCTTTATAAAAGCCACCTTGTCTACTGTTAGGGTGGCCCTGAGGAATCTGACATAACAGATACCCCAAACATTTGTTGTTCTTCTGCTGACACAGGAGCAGCCTTTGAGACCCAAGTCATCATGTAATAGCATATCATTCCTTCAATCCTTACCTTTTACTCTAAGCAATAACTTTTAAAACTGGTATAACTGGGACATAACTCCGCAGGTAATGCTATCAAGAAGACTGAGCTGTGAGTAATAGATTTGAAGTTGATTCTAGTACTACCACGTTTGAGAAATGAGGAAAGGCTTTCCTCTTTAGTCCTTTTGTGATTTGGGACTTAGACAATGAAGCACCTTATTCCTCTTTCTTTTTTCTCCCCACTTTTCCTCTTTTATATAGAACCAGTTTTGTGAGATGAATATATATGATGGAGAAAAAGAAAGATAGCAGGACATTTCCACAACTTATTGTTTAAAAGACTCCACCATGGAGTTAAAAAAATTACACTATAGGCTGGAAAGGAATCCTAGGGCTCCTTGGTCTTCTGTACAAGAGTTCTGTCTCTTCTATAATATCCTAGTCAAATACCTGTCAAACCTGGCAAGAAAAGATTTACCTCTTCACTGTGCCTAGCCATCATAAAACATTATAAATTTTACATCACAACCATGTGAAATTACACCACTGTTAATACTTTTAGACAATACAATAAACCAATTAATCTCTTTAGTGAATCTATTTGAATGAAACTTTATCCCCAAGTTTCTTGTGATTTCTTTGTCAAGTCCTCTAAACTTGTTTTTTTATTGATATTTTAAAAATCAATTCATACAACATCAAACCTATAAAAGGTTCATCACAGACCAAATACCTCTCTAACCTTTTAAGCTTTCACAGTAAAAACTGTCTTTTTTATTTATACAAGTTTGGGAAAGATACAAATGTAATCATAACCCCAAGGCAAAATTTTATGACAGTTTCGAGAACTCTTCACTATAAAACTACTCAAACCTACAAGCATAAAAGTTGCCAATAAAATTTGTTTTAGATACTGGCCATAAAACACTCTTTACTTGCTCCTAACTCCGAATTTTGGACCCACAGCTGTCCAAATGCCAAAGATACATTTCAAATCTCCCAGCTACAGATTCACCAATTTTTAAATATCTCTCAATTATAATGCACTCTTATGTACTAAATATTATTAATATTTACTGTGTAATAAGCTTATGTTCATGTAAGTAAAAAATTAAAAGTGGGTTCATGCTAAAGAAATTGCAAAGTGTTGTATAAACTACTATAATAAACACAGTTGTTAAAGCAACAGTAATTTCTTGTAAAGTAATGTAAGCATGATTACATCTGAGAATTTTTGTAAGTGTTCCCCTTGACTATGTCTGGAGTTGATTGATAGTTGACATAATGAAGGAGAAAATCTCTAAGTAAGTATATAATTGATTCATCCTGGGAAGTCTTGTGAAAATTGGTATGTATGCAACACTGAGTGCATTTGCAAGGGAATCCCTTTCTGTTCTTACCAGTGCCCTGGGCCCATGCCACTGTTGGCACAGCTGTGTTCTAAGACAGCTGGAAACCTCCCAGCTCTCTTGACTCCAAGAGCTTATCAACCTGATCCTTTCAGACCGGAGATCCTGAAGCCAGTTGATCCCCCCCCCCCATTGTTCTATTCTCTAAGTGTTCCACATAGTACAGCCCTGGGTCTTCCCATGGCTAGCGTAGACTTCCTGCTTTGTGGGTGAGACTCAGTTCTAGATTGGAGTTTTCCCTTCTTCAGTCCCTTACTTATGTGCTGTTAGTTTGCCTAATAGAACGGGCATTGTGAGGAGACAAGTAAACCCTTGGCACCTAGTTGTTCTATATCTGAATTGCAACCGATCATTTTCTAATTGCACTAGCCCAGCAAGTTCACCTTTTCCAAGATATGCTTTTCCTCATTTATAAGCTGGAATGATTTGACTTCCTATGGCATCCTTATTGGAACTGTAATTGTCTCACTAAGCTCCCTTCAAATCCATTCAAGGATGCTCTTGATAACACTGTAAGTAAAGTTTGTAGCAAAATTCAGGATCAGGGGGAAAAAACCTGAGATGAAAGCTCTGTACCAGTGATTCACTATGTAAGAATTAAAAAGAGAAGCCCATAGAATAACAAGCAACACAGGGTTGAGAAAGAGAAGACAAGGGTCTTATTTTAAGCAGAACTGATTAGATAGATAGATAGATAGATAGATAGATAGATAGATAGATAGATAGATAGATAGATAGATAGACCCATATTGACTGACCAAAAAAGCCACACCTTCTAATCATTCACAGACAGTTGCACCAATTGGGGACCAATTATTCAAACATATATAATTTATTAGAGTGGCTTACTGTCTGTAGTCTGAGTAGTCTAACAATGGCTGTCTTCCACAGAAAGACCAAGGATGCAGTGGTTGTTCAATCCATGAGGCTGGACTCCTCAGCAATCCTAACCTGGTGCTGGACTCCCAGGGATATCATAGCTGCCAGTATTCAGTCTACATTGGAATCTCAAAGAAGTAGGTCCTAAAACTAGATAATGAATGTCTCAGAAACAAGATAGATGAACTGATCAAGAGAGTGAGGACAAGCAGGCAAAAAAAAAAAAAAAAACAAAAGCGTTCTTCTTTCATGGTTACTATTGTGGAAAGCATGGCAGTGGAAAGGCAGACACAGCACTGGAGAAATAGTTGAGAACTCACATCTTGAGACACAATCATGAGGCAGAGACATTTAACTGGTAATAGTGTGGGGTTTTAAAACTTTGAAGTTTACCCCCTTGAGTTACCTCTCCAACAAAGCCATATCTTCTAATTCTTTCTCAGATCAATCCACCCATTGTTGACCAAATATTTAAACATATGAATTTATAGGGGCCATTCTCAATTAAACCACCTAATGTCACAGAGTAAATGCAGAGACTAAATTATATCTATGAGTTTTTCCTATAATATAATATAATATAATATAATATAATATAATATAATATTATATATGATATGGTATGATATGACATATGATATAACATAATAATATAATGCTATTTAACAAGTAAAATACATAAGTATATGAGATATGTGAATTTGCTTTACAGACATTAAAGATGCAGTTTTTGTTGTGGGCAAAATGGCTAAACAGGGAAAAGCCACTCACCACTAACTTTGATGATAAGCATTTGATGACTGGAACCCATATTATGTAAGGAAAGAACCACCTCACACAAATTGTCCTCTGGCCTCCACCCATGTGTTGTATGAAAACACACACACACACACACAAACACACACACACACACACACACACACACAAACTAAGTAAATCCCAAACAAATAAAGATCCCGTGTTAAGTCCTAACTGCATAATCCTAGAATTTGGAGAGCTGAAGCAGAAAGATCATGAGTTTGAGGTCATCTTGAATTAAATGAAAGTAATTTGTCTCAAAAACCCAAAATAAAAATAGTTCTGTATAAAGTCAACAATTGACACATTGTATAGCTGTCATATATCTTTTTACCTACTGTTACACCAAGGTTGCAAGTTAACAATTTTTTTTTCAACTTTTATTAGATATTTTCTTCATTTACATTTCAAGTGTTATCCAGAAAGTTCCCTATATCCTCCCCCCTCCCGGCCCTGCTCCCCTACCCACCCGCTCCCACCCCTTGGCCCCGGCGTTCCCCTGTATTGGGGCATATAAAGTCTGCATAACCAAGGGGCCTCTCTTCCCACTGATGGCCAACTANGCTTCTCTTCATTTAGTTTGATGTTGGCCACTGGTTTGCTGTAGATTGCTTTTATCATGTTTAGGTAAGGGCCTTGAATTCCTGTTCTTTCCAAGACCTTTATCATGAATGGGTGTTGGATTTTGTCAAATGCTTTCTCAGCATCTAAGGAGATGATCATGTGGTTTTTATCTTTGAGTTTGTTTATATAGTGTATTACAGCAAGTTAACAATTTTAAATGTCATAATTTGTTCATTATTTCTGTGAGCAGTTGCCTCTCTAGTAGAGTTCTCATGGTCATCATGAAGTTTTTACTGTATAAACTTCCTAGGCTACAGAAATATGTCTTAAACAATTGTTTGTGTTCCTGGGAAGCCTTCTAGTCATCAGAAAAAAAATTGTTGAAATTTGAGAGACTTAAAAAGATGCACATGTATGTTCAACTACATGGAAGCTGACACCACGTATCCTAGTCCTCCACTGTCCAATGTTCACCTGGCCTAACAATGGCTCATGTGGTATTATCAATCAGAGATCCATTATAAGAAACACCAAATGTGTGCTGAACATTATGTATTAAAAGTAGGCAATGAGGAGATAGGGAGGTGGCTCAGTGAATTCAAGCCCTGTCAGATAAAGTGTAGGGATGTGAGTTCAAATCTTTCGAACGCGTATAAAAATCACATGAATGATCACATCAGTGATTCCTGCATTTTTGTGAGAAATGGGTGCTGAAGACAGGAAAATATCATCAGGCTTCTATATCAGGTAGCCTGAATGTGCCGTTGAGAGACAAGAGGCTCTGTCTCAAAGAAGAAAGGGGGGGCTGAAACATCAGAGCTTGTCATATCATACCTACCTACCTACACACATACACACACACACACACACACACACACACACACACTCACCATGCATATACACATACACACGTGTACACACACATGCACATTCACAAACACAGACACACACTGGAACCATATACAATTGCTGTTTTTAGATCCAATCCCGAAGTTCATATTTTCAAAGAGATTTTTTGTTCTTTTTACCTATTTTGTAGTTATAAAAATGAAAAGAGACAGAAGTATTATGAAAGAATATACAAATTATTGTACTCAAGTGATTAAATGACATGTGTAGTTGTGAAAAGACACAATAGGAAATATTATGACATGCACATATATCAATGAAGCATTGGTAGAGTTTCCATTTTTCTTAAAATTGAAATTAGAGAAATAGTGCTGTGAAGTTGAATGTAAGTTCATGCCTCTCCCAAAGCAGGGCCATTAAGATGTTTTCCAATAGCACAAGGTCCCTAATGAAGGAGCCAGAGAAATATCCAGGAAGCTAAAGGGGACTGAAGCCCCATAGAAGGAACATCAATATGAACTAACCAGTACCCTCAGAGCTCCTTAGAACTATACCACCAATCAAAGTAAACACATGGTGGAACTTGTGGCTCTAGCTATATTTGTAGCATAGGATGGCCTAGTTGGTCATCAGTGGGAGGAGAGGTCCTTGGTCCTGTGAAGGCTCTATGCCCCAGTATAGGGGAATGCCAGGACCAGGAATGGGAGTGGGTAGGTTGGGGAGCAGGAGGAGGGTGGAGGGGATAGGGATTTTTGAAGGGGAAACTAGGAAAGGGAATAACATTTGATATGTAAATAAAAAAAATCTAATAAAAAAGAAAAAAGAAAGTTTAAAAATAAATAATAAAAAAAGAAAAAAGAAACAATATACTAGTAGCCTCATATATATATATATATATATATATATATATATATATATATATATATATATATATTTTAAAGATGCTTTCCAATAGCCATTTTTATTCACCATCCCATTGCCATTTCTTCTGCCATGTGCAGAAGAAAGCTGGACTCTGCATCAAGACTCCCCTGACACCAAACAGTGGGACTGAAGTAAAGGTTAATGACATTTTAAACATTTCTCCCCTTCCTTGTATTATTTTACAGTCTAGCCATTTAACATTCATGGAAGTAGGTAAACATTAATTTTGGTTTTTATACACTTGTTTCAGACATACTTAAAGTGAAGTACTTTGATTATTACAAAAAGTATAAAGTAATAAATCACAATGCTCCTCTGTTTAGTACAACTGGGCATTCTCAGTCTTTTGCCTTAAGTTTTATTTCCTGGTCTACAATGATCCAATATGAACAAAGGGACAGTAAGTTACTTCAGCCTGGATTCCATTGTGGTTGTTCGAGCAAAGGAAGGAATATCGGGATATTAGTAAATAGAGGCATTATTTTATTTTATATCAACTGACAAAACTGTTATGAGTTAGTGTTTACTCACAATTACTGCAAACACCGGGAAGAGGTGTTCTGAAGGGTGGGCTCAAAACCAATAATAATTACTTAAGTTTCTTTAGGTTTAAAACAAAACTAAGTCTAGACTTTAGTAAACATTAGTAGGGCAAATGAACTAGTAGTTACTACAACTCAGAAATGTATCTTCCTTAAGTAATCCTTTAGGAGCTTAAGACTTCAAATAAGAAATTGTAGGTGTATTTAACAGACTCTCTACCCACTGCATACATATTCAGGTCTTTAACCCACCACTTGCCTATCTATGTACACACATACTAAATGAATTGGATAATAATGACAAATGTATCTTGGAGATTGATTGTACAATGTAGGATATCCATAGTAAGTTTATCCATAGTAGGTCTAAGGCTATCCATAGTAAGTCTAATAAACGTGAAGACGGCTGATGGATAAATAATCTTGGGATATCTTCTCAATTGACACCCATAATATCTCATCTAGTTATCTCCACTTCATTTTAAATAATGCTAGGATAATCTGTCACTGCCATTTAAACTTTTATTGATTTATGAATTCATTTTCTTAAGAGATAGTGATGAATACCTATCAGATGTCAGGTACTCCACTGAGCAGTGGAAAGAATAGAGCTATGCCACAGATGAATGTTAGCTTAGCACCCTGAAAATCATACTCTGTTGTAGCATAGGATGACCTAGTAGGTCCTATGAAGGTTCTATGCCCCAGTATAGGGGAATACCAGGACCAGGAATGGGAGTGGGTGGGTTGGGGAGCAGGGGGAAGGGAGAGGGGATAGGGGGTTTTTGAAGGGGAAACTATTTTCTTTATTTACATTTGAAATGTAAATAAAGAAAATAATTAAAAAGAAGAAGAAAATAGGGGGGAAAAAGGAAAATCATGCTCTCGAGTGTTCTGGTGCAGGCTATATACAACATACATGGCAAGGGAGATCTCCACAAGAGTTACAAAAGATTTCTTTAATCACATGACTCCTCAGAAGAGACCTGGCATGAGTTGTCATGATGTTCTCTGCAGGGGTCAAGGGAATGTAAAGGGTTGAGCCTCTTTTCTTGAACAAATTAGCTTTAATAATGGCTGTCTTTTTCACCTTTTCAAATGCATTCACAGTGGCCCAAAATAAACTAAGTTATAAAAAGAAACCTCGAAGACATTGCAAAATTTGTCATTTTCTATGAACTTTACTCGATTTAAGTGACTCATTCGTACTATTGGAATCAAAGCAGATGGTGCACTGCAGTGGCTTAATGAGATAGATGCTCCTTCTGAAATACAGCTCTGTGGCTGAGTCCTTTCTTTTAATATTTACTGAAGAATAAAATTAGTAGCTTAGGTACCAGCATGTCCTATATCTGCACCATCTGATATTAGAATATAGGGTCTGGGATGTGGTGTGATCCATCCCATAAGGCTTCTGCTCGCACCTCAGCTCATACAGAATTGTTGTGGAATTGCTTTTGTGCTTCTCCATTGTTTTCTCTTGTAAAGGAAAAAAAAATGCCTGAGTATATTAACAAGCCAGCTGTTAACACTTCTTTGATATTTCCCTGTGGTCTACTCTATTAGAGGGGGCTAAGTTCTTAATATCAGTTGGATTTGTTAATTATTGGTAAGCAGTGCTTTGTGAGCATAGGATAATGGACTTGTTTTGTGCATTTATTTTTTAATGTGGCAATTTGGGGGTCCTCTTGTCATTAATAGGTTTATTTAAAAATTCCAAGAAGCATCATCCAGATTTCCAAGTGTTCTGCCAAATTAAAGAAAAATAATACTTTAATTTAATTACACAGCTAAAGCAAATATAATTCTTTGGTTTTGCTTAACAGTTTACTTCCATTACTAATGGTCTTGAGTCACATTCTCTTTATCTATCACAATGAGGGAAAACAGAAGCAGCCATTGTGTTTGTGACATGAATTAATGATTTATTCAATTATTCATTTACTCACAGTCTATTTTATACCAGTTTTTGAGTTAGGCTTTGTGGAGATGAAAGCACTGAACGATGGGTAAAAATCTCACCCTTGAGACTCCTAAATAGCTGATCCTTTCAAATAAAGTTCAAGGGCATTTGGTGTGGCGTTTGCTTTTCGATAGGAGACAAAGACAAGTGCTAGTAAATTATGCTCTGGACAGTCCTCAATGCCTCACCCCTTCTCCTTGGTGGTAACCCAACTCTGGGATAGAGCATTGTATACCTTTACAGTCCCATCACAAGAGACATCCACAGGGAAACCAAAAGACATAGCTCTGTACTTTCAGCCTTTAGGCAGAGAGAGATAATAGGAATAATTTATTTCACAGTGAGTATTTTTAAAGAGAAAAAATGCTCTATGCTGAGTGAGCTCACTCGGAGAACATCTCTGAAATGGGCCTGGTGGTACCTGCTCATGGAAACCTGACCTCCTCCCATGAGAAGAGCTGTAAGAAGCATCCAGCAACTCCTAACACTGAAAGCACAAAACCACCGAGAGGCTTCCAGAACTCACTAGACCAGAGCCTTCAATTTTCTGAGACAGGACTAGGGTTGTTCCCACTTCTCACAGAGGCAAAAGAACAACATAAAAGTGCCTCACAATTTGCCCATCTGATGACCACTTTCAAGAGCCAACTATCCACTCCAAGAACATCCTAAATTTCCAATTCGAAAATTTACAGTCCAGTGGAGTCCCCCCACCTCTCTGCATATATGAGTCCATGGAGAACAACAATCCAGAATGATTCTCCCCTTGGATCCAATATGGGGGCAATGTGAAGTGCAAGTATGTCCCCTGAGTCTTAAATGGCCTTCAACAGACATGCCCTAATGACGCCAAGTTAAAAACTGGTAATAAATTAATGAGAATGTGCTTCTTGGTGGCAATCATCCATCCGTTCCCTCTCTGAGCACCTTTTAATTATTGCTACTAATTACAGAGTTTGGTGGCCACTGGTTTTAGAAAGGAAGGAAACTTTCAAGTTTTCAAGGCAATAACGTGCAGCCTTTGTGTTCTCTCACCATGGGATGACCACCATTTGCTCCTTACAGTACATAGGTCTGCTTCAAAGGCTGGGGAGTGACAGCGCTTCATGGGGCTCAGAAGGCATCTTCTGGGTTTTACTGTCATGCTCTCCAGAAGTAAACAGTGTTCTTCAGCTGTTCATCATCTGCAGGTAGCAGCAATAGGAACATTGCTTCCTGCATGCCTCTGTCTTCACGGGGTGCCCCAAAGCCATAAAAATGACAGGCTGACAGGCATTGTTTTCTCCCCACCCCACCCTTGTTGTTCATTCATCTTGTGCCTGGTTTAAGCAAAGCATGGTTCATCTGTGTGCTGGTGAGCATCAGAGCTACTGACTCTTCACATGTTTTGCAGTTTAAGATTTTGTCAAAGTGACATGCATTAGCAGTGATTTCGTTTCTCGGCGAATCATGGATTGAATGCACGGGATGCCCTCCCATCCCCCCTCCCTTGTTCTGGACTCATGGAATCTTCTGAAGGCCACAATTCTTCCGGGGTTGCCACCAGTCATGCACCATCCCTGTGAAAATTATACTTTTATATGTTAGCAAGAAAATGGAGAGCAACCCCCATGAACTAAATGTCTCTCATCCCTTTGAAGTAGTAGTAGTAGTAGTAGTAGTAGTAGTAGTAGTAGTAGTAGTTGTTGTTGTTGTTGTTGTTGTTGTTGTTGCTGTTGTTGTAGTAATAACTGAGAAACAGGGGACGCCTCAGCCCTTTAAAAAGCAAAAGATCATTGTCAAGAGCTAATGTATAGAATTCTATGACCATCTGTGGCAAACTTGTATTAACTGATGACCTATCCCTTCCTCCAAGGACCAGGTCCAAGTGATTGCTCCCTCTACAATGAAAGTAAAAGAGTAGATGGGTGTGTGGCCTGGGTTTACAAGTAACTATGAGCTCTGTTACTTAAACAATTACTACTCTCACTGACCTTTTCTTTTCATCTTATATAAAAGAAGAAATGACCAGTTATGATAGAGAGTTCATGATTAGGAAAAAATCACACACACGCACACATACACACACACACTGTAAACAAACAAACAAACAAACAAATAAACCCAAACACAATGCATCCAGATTTTTATTGAGCTTTACACTTGCAAGCTTTTCCACTGCTAATATGTGAATCAGCACTCAAAAAACAATAACCTTGCACTAGTTTCTAAAGAAAATTTTGAGTGGAGACATTTTGCATTTCTAATGCACCACAGGATATTTTATCCACCAATGTTTTTAGTCATTGCTTTCAGCAGAGAAAAATATTGATTCCAGACAATGTGAAAACTTTCCCTAGCAGAATGAAAATTAGAATCTAATATAGGCAGCCAAGTCTTGATTCAGGAAACTGTTCCTTGGGAGAAACATGCAAGTAACCTGCTTCGGTCGTTCATAGGTTTGTGAATACTTCCTAGTCATGGAGCTCACTGAAGCTTCGACAAGATTCTGTCGCCTCTGTCCATGCATGCTCCTTGGCTTCAGAAGTATATTGACAATCTAGCAATCCAAAGTCCCTAAAGTCCTTTTCCAACCAGGAACCTCCCTTGAATTAGCAACACTTCAACGCTTCTATGGTATTTACTAGGAGCTAACACAGTTGCAATTAGAAAACACAATCAAATAAGCACTTAACATCAAAAGTAGCACTAAACTGAGTTAAGCCCAGCAAAGCCTCTCCTGTTAAAGTAAACTTCAAGCCAGACACGCAAGCAGCGGCGCTAGAGCACCGTTCTTCTTCCACTGGACCAGGATGCAGCGTCTCCACCAGTCCCCTGGCTCGTGAGAGATGTTACTGTTTCTTTACATCTTCATACGTTCCAAACATGTTTCTCTACCATTCCATTTTAATTTAATTTTGCACAAATCATAAAGTCACAAATTTAACGTCTTGTGGGTTAAATGCTGAATTTGAAGCAACCAATAGGAAGGCTGATTGAGTTGTGTATATATATATATATATATATATATATATATATATATATATATATATATATATATATTTAATTTCTTTATCCCTCTCTCAATCCCCGCCAGTTCCTTACAGATCCTTAGGACAAAAAACAAACAGAAAAACAAAGAATAAAGAAAAAAACACAAGAGCACGTACAAACAGACAGATACAAAGAAATCCTCTAAGAAGACAAATATCAGAAACCGTGATATTAAACCAAAGACCTGCATGTGTTTATCTTGACTAGAATTTTCTATGGTTTCATCATCACCTGTACAGAGAACTCTCTTATCTTAATTGTATGTTTGCCCTTAGTGAGGTATACATCTCTCAGTAAGGAGAAAATAATCATTTCGGCTGTGCCACCCAGAGTTAAGAGGCAAACCCATGAGAAGTTATAGCTCAGGATTGATTTTGGTTATTAAGTCAAACAGCTGGGGTGCCTATTTAACATGTCAAAGCAGATCTGGCCACCAGGTTCTCCCAGCATCCCTTAGTCCTTCCCAGCATCCCTTAGTCCTTCCCAGCATCCCTTAGTCCTTCCCAGCATCCCTTAGTCCTTCCCAGCATCCCTTAGTCCCTAGTTTCAGGGTAAGACTGATGTACCCTGTCCCCTACCCTAAACTTCTTCAGCCCAACATCTGGAATACTCTTCCCACAGCTGCCCTTCCCTATGGGGTCCTGCCACGGACATCCCAGTGTAGAGCTTGACAGGCCTAAAAACCTACAAGCACTCATGAGACACATGGGTTTCAAAAGAAACTCTTTCGCCTGGGTAGACATTCTCACAACCAGATTTATCCCTACACAGTCTGGCGTATGGATCTATGTGTTTATTTAGTAGGAATTTTTATATTAAGCACAGAATGAATCCTGACATAAGCTAAGCTTTTCAGTGTTCCAACGGTCTTGGAGAATTCTTGATTTTCAGTGGGAATTCAGAAAACTATCTAGAGACAGGGAAACTATTTACCAATCACATAGGAAGAAGTCAATACAGCTCAGAGCTGGCCTGCAGAATGTTTGCTAGGACAATAGCTTTAATCTACAGAATGTTTACTAAGGGCAATAGCTTTAGAGAATAGATGGACTTCCCACTGAGAAAGGAATCTTCATTACAACCAGGTAAAGCAAACTAATTGTAAATCAGAAGCAAGTTAGTAAATTCCTCTTCTTTAGAATCTACATGGACCTTAGAGATAGGGAAGTTATAGTAATACATTAACCCCTGGCGCCAGCGCCCACAAGGAGTAGAGCAAATTGTGATGTATTCATTCCTATTGTATTGTGTCATTGTAACTTGATGGATGTACCTCGCCTGGCTTCTTCCCTGCTGTATAAAAGTTTGGTGCTCAATCTCACAATTACACTCAGATGTTACACACTCCCTTGTGTGTAAGTCTGTTTGTCACCCACATTCACCGAATCCTGCCCACTTGCTTCAGAGAACTCTGACATACGCAGACGAGGGATCCAGAGGGTCTGTAACAGTGTCCCTTTTGCCCTTTACCTTCTTGGCCATTCTCTTGCCTAGGCCCCTCTTGGTTAGCAGCTCCTTTATTTAATTTCCTCGTATACCCTCGTACAGCCCAGCCCAGTCTGGCCATGTTCACTCAGGACTCCTCAGATGTCACTGCCTTTGCCTCTGCTCCCCTCATATCTACAAGAAGCCTCCTCCACCATACCTAACAGCTCTCATGTCCT
Source organism: Mus minutoides (assembly GCA_902729485.2). Lineage (NCBI taxonomy): Eukaryota > Metazoa > Chordata > Mammalia > Rodentia > Muridae > Mus > Mus minutoides. The sequence continues at coordinate 699,605 of LR753379.1, read as the reverse complement.
TCCTTCCTTCCTTCCTTCCTTCCTTCCTTCCTTCCTTCTTTCTTTCTTTCTTTCTTTCTTTCTTTCTTTCTTTCTTTCTTTCTTTCTTTCTTTCTTTCTTTCATTCTTCATTCAGTTTATGAAATATCTTTGTTTATCATCCATGCCTTTTCAGACACTCCTTGTCTTCAAAGGAGTATTTAAATAGCTTTAAAATGTGATCTATTGTTTGTTAATATTAGCAGTCTTTGCTTGTCTGTCACTTACAGGACAACTAGTTTAAGCTCTTCTCTTAAGGTCTAGAGACTAGTCATTGTCTAATGTTCCCTAGGAAGACCCAGTAAGTGGAACCTCAAGCAAGGGCATCACTGAAATGCATTGTTGAGCATTATAAAGGTTGCTTGCTTCTTGGAAAGTCCAGTGATATGTGCTCATTGTGTCTCCAGTCTGTCACAGCTCTACCTCACCAGGGCTTCAGCACATGGATCTGGATTGTTTTCTACCTTTCAGTCACTATTAGGAAGCAGCAAGGAGCTGAGCAAAACCACACTTCAATAGCTGCCTGCACAGATTCAGACTCTTTGTTTTGTTCTCCACCAGGTACTCTCCTAGTAACGTGAGGAGTTGCTCTCTTGAGGACTATGCACCCAGTGTCTTTGGGATTCACATAAAAGACTGCGTTCCTATTGCTTTATGATAACTTATATTGATATATTATTTTAATAAATATTTGTTTTTTAAAATTATGATTATGACATTCCCTCCTTTCCTTTCCTCCTTTCAACCCTACCCATGCATCTCTTATTTTCTCTCAAATTTATGTCCCCTTTATCTTTAATAGTTTTTGTTTTTGTTGCTGTTCTTGTTGTTGTTGGTGGTGGTGGTGGTGGTGATGTGTGTATATTCCAAAATACACAAATACAACTTTCTCAGTCTATATAATGTATAGGTTTGTATGTGATCTCAAGGGCTGTCCACTTGATATTGGATAACCCATGATCTTTTCCTGGGTAAGACCATGTCTCCCACTCTCAGTACTCCCCAGCTGCTGCTAATTCTTTGTCTAGAGTTGAGGCTCTAAGACGTCTCTCTTTTCCATGTTAGTATGTCCATTGGTGTTGAAACAATGAAAATGCAGAGAACAAGAGATATGTTGGTGCCCAGTAGCAACTGATATATCTACTGAACAATTCCTGTACCAAAGGCTCTGAGATCACCAGAGAAGAGGGGAGAGATGACTGTGAGAGGCAGAGGATTAAGAAGTTTGCAGTAGTAAGGTTGTGAGTCTCCTAGAAGAGTTAGGGAGAGCTGGGAATGGGCAGTTTCTGTTTTGTTGGTTTCTTCTGTTTTGTTGGGTTTTTTGTTTTGTTTTGTTGTTTTTTTCTTCTGTTTTGTTAGGTTTTGTGCTTTTGTTTTTGCCATTGACTTTTCAGTTCTAAAGTGATGTCACAATTTTCTTGTGTTTCACAGTACATTAGTAACATTTTAAAATATGTGTATATATGTGCATATACATACATACACATATACATATATGCATATATTCTTTTTATCTAGGTTTTATTTACTGCTGATCACAGACTATCTCAGCTGCCAAAAGTTCTCCCCTTTTTCTCCAAATATAGAAGTAAAACACAATGTTTGGAATCCATGATCCCGCCCATTCCTCATTCTCCTTGGTATCTTTCCAGAATTTGTCAAGTGGCTACTGCCTTAGCACATGCTTGCAATTCTCTGGGCTTGAGTTGTCTTTCTGACCTCCTGTGATTTACTTAAAATATCATCCTCTCTACCCTAGTTCTTGGGCTTGCTTTCTTTCTTCTTTCTCTCTCTCTCTCTCTCTCTCTCTCTCTCTCTCTCTCTCTCCTTCCTTCCTTCCTTCCTTCCTTTTATTTCTGTTTTGTTTTGTTTTGTTCTGGGTTGGTTTTGTTTTTTGTTTTGTTTTGTTTTGCCCTAGGGAAGTTCTTTTGAGAAACCATGGACTGGCTTGGAATTCTATTACCAGGCTGGTCTTGAACTATAATTTTTCCACTTGGAATTATATGTATGTATTCTCAAACTTGAGTTTTTATACAGTGCTAAAAGTCTAGCGGAAAGTCTTTTTCCTTCACTATCTTATTGATCTAAGAAGAAGAATGCTTTGCTGGGCATCCGGTGCTGCTCTTTGAATGCATCCTCCTGTACAGTCCCAGGTCAGTTATTGTAAGTATTTAGTGGAAGATCTGATGAGTTGGTTAATGTCTATGTTGTGTAGAAGCAGAAAGAAACTTCACTTTATGTTGTCACCATCCCTTCAAAGCAACTTGTTAAACAGCTCCTCCTCTCTGACTCTGGGTGCAAGCTTGGATGAAATCCTCCTTCCTCCTCATCTCTTGCATGTGTGAAAAAGCTTAATGCTGTTTAACACTTTTTAAAAAAAGTTGTCACCCAATGTAAATTTTATTTTATTTTCTACTTGGGCCTGCCTCAGCCTCAGAGAGCAGGACAGATGGGATTTGGATAAAGGCCTTCTCTCCTCCTCAAGCTTCTTTCAACTCTCTGCTGCTGCAAGTTCATCCAGCCAGGTCAAGGGAGATGAAATTGGATGACTTGAGAAACATTTTATTTGTCTTTCTGATTTTAATCTGTTCCTGTCCCTTGAGTGTGACAAATGAGCAGGTTGCTTGTTACATGGAAGCCTTTTGTTACTAAATTGGAAACCATTTGTTGTCACCAGCTTGGGAGGCCCTAACAGGACTCCACAGATGGAATGTCTTCACATCTAACCCATCATACTTCTAGAGGATACAGGAGAAAGACGAATGTGTCAGCACAGCACATGAAATCCCCACTGCTGTGGTCTCATCCAATCCAAATGCTTCAGTCTTCACATACCCATCCTATTGGGTTAGGCCTACAATGTATGGTGGGGACAGAGTTGGTTCAACACATTGCACTATACTTCCTTTTGACAGGGTGTGCCCCAGAATAGGAAATGTCCCTTCAGGTTGCTGACTGCTGAGTACCCTTCAGCCCATAGTGTTTCTCTCAGACTCTTTTGAGAGTAACATGTCCCTCTGCCCAGGGTTGACTATTAAGTACTATCTATCTATGAGGGGGCACTTATCCCTTCGTACTCCCCTTCTGCAGTGGAAGCCCAGCTTCTTCACACTACAATGCTCCTTGCTCTTGCAGTATTATATCATTTCCCCCCAGGAATCTTCAGGTATAATTCAGGTAGAGCATGTATGTCTATTCTCTCTACCCTGGGTTAAGTGCTCTGACTCATTTTGCATCTTGAGAGGTGCTTGGGAGATTCATGGCACATAGAATACACATGATAATGAGAACTAACTCCTGATGGGTTTTTTTTTCATCTTTAATTCTTGAAAATGATTTATTGCTTTATTTATATGTGTATATGTGTTCAGCCATGTATTTTTGTGCATTTTTTTGTATGTGCATGTACGTATGGTGACCCAAAATAGGTACCAGGTCCCCTGGACCTGGAATTACAGATATTAGTGAGTGAGCCTGACATGGATTTTATAAGCTAAACTCCAATCCTTTGAAAAGGCAGCAAGGGTTCTTTGTAAGGTTTGAGGCATGTTTTGTTCTTATCTTCCTTGATTAATGTTTTTAATTCCTAATCTTCAGCAATATAATGTGAGGGTAAATGCCTTTGAAAAACACACATGACTTAGTCTAGAAACTATAAACAAGATATTGTAGCTGGAATGTAATTAGTAGAGAAAAAAATAAAAGGCTGAAGACAAACAGATAAACAAGACTGAGATACCATAATGCCTTAGGATGTGGTAAAGAGCTAGGTTCTATTGTCAGTGCACTAAATGGCCATTGGCAGAATTTAAAGAACAACACTCTTACGTTTAAAGATAACAAACAGAACTCTTTCATCACCTGTTTTTCTCTTCAGGTCTCCTGTAAACTGAAATCAGTGAGAAGTAGGAAGGCATTTTCTGATTTGTAATTAAATGGACCATTATTTTAAAAACACTTTGAAACTTACTAAAAATGGTGCCAAGGTGGGATTGGATTCCCATGGACCATGTAATCACGATGAGCCACCATCACATTAGTCTGCAGGGGTAGTGGGTGGCCTTTATAAACAAAGGGCAGCTTTCTTGTGCTTCAGCCTCGGGGCATATTATTTGACTTCTGAGCTTCACGCTCGCATTTTGTTAAGTCAGGAAGACTATAGTGAGATTTATCTACCAAGCTCATCTAAGGGTTAAATTATTCAGTAGACATAGGATGCTGGACGGTGTGTCTGTAACATGGTAGCAATAAAGTAAGCATTACATATTACATGTAGTTAATTATCTGTACCTGCATATAGCACATCCAGGTTAACATCAAGACAGCCTTATAAACTTAAGGTAGGTGTTATGCTCATTATACACTGGGAAGATTTTATTATACATTAGATAGAGAGCAGATATGTGCCAGCATTCTGGTAATATTTGGCAAAACCTTGACTTTAGTAAAGTCATTGGCACTACAAAGCCCCAGTGGTGCAGTTCAGACTGAAGAAGCGGCAGAGTCAAGAGTTCTTAATGGTTTTCTTCTCATTTTTATAAATTTTAACCTTTCTTCCTTATTTGATGTAATTTTCTTTCTCTTGAGCCTACACACAGTTGAAATACTCCGCAAAATACCCATTTAGGTTCTTCACCTAAATAAGTTTGTGCATAATTCTCATTATTCTCAACTTTGAAGACACTTGAGATCAAAGAGAGATTTTAAGGATAGATACTGATATATATATATATATATATATATATATATATATATATATATATATTCAGTAGATTACAGATACCAAAGTTCCAAAATAAGTGTTACCATAAATCTTTCCAAATATCAGCTCAAAAGCTGGCTGCAAACTACTCAAGAAAATTCTTCCTTCAGTTGAGTATGCAGTAAAAAATTTATTTTGTCTATCATTCATTTGCTAGGTGTCTCTTAAGAAACTATGTCATGATTTCCACAAATTCGGTTTAAAATTGATCTGCTTTCAAAGCTATGTGAAAGCTGTTTTGAAGCTGCATGACTGTACAGTTGTTCTTTTTCTTTAATTGAATATAACTTTTGATTTGGTAAAAGAAATATACAACGTTTCATTAAATATGTAAAGATCTTAATCAGATTAAAACTTTGCACCAAAAAAACTTCTGTTACTCCCACCCATGATTTTTTTTCAAATATCTTAAAAATAAATTTGACCCAAGCAAGTAAGTTTTAAAGATTTGACAATGCCACTTAGTTATGATCTAATGTGATGGGGACAACCTTCTGGGGACCTTGCTTCTAACTAACCACAGACCGCAAAAACTGTTTCTGTCCTTATTAGCAATGGGATCTTTTACCAAGAGATTTCAGAACAAAAGGTAAGAAAGACAGTTAATTATAGTCCAGACCTTACATGCAGAGTTAATGAATTTTAATGCACATCAATTAATAACTAATTGGGTTTTTGCCTGACTATAGATGGAGGTACAGGGTGATGACAAGGATAGAGATCCTCTTTACAAGATGAGAGCTGTGAATCTGGGTCCCTTATTCTTCCTGTCTTTAAGTCCAAACCAGAAATAAAACATTTGGATACTCTAAAGCTTCTAAAGAGCTTTCTAAAATTGAAATTTTACATGTATGTTAGCACTCAGCAGTATAGACATTGTCTCAGTAAACAAACAGAAAACCCATGGCTTTGCATAAGACAGTGCTATCTTAGTTCTTTTTGCATAATGTATAAGCAATAGAAATTAATATTTTAAATTCTGAAAATAAATAATTTGGGGGAAGTGATATGAAAAGATACAATAAGACAAAACAGGTTCAATACCTTGATTTAGTCCCCTGGCCATGAAGGTGAATTAGACTATAAATTATAAATTTTGTGAATCCAGTGTGGAACCTCTTAGTAACTTTAAGAACCAAGAAATCTCACCTTAAGAATAACCCTTAGCCAGAACATGGAGTCAGAATAATGGGCTGGAGCTGGTTGTACTTTTTCTCTTCTAGACAAAAAGAAAAGAGAAGAGAAGAAAGAAAAACAAACAAACAAACAAACAAACAAAAAACTAGCATGCAAATAGACAAGCACCTCTACCTAACCCCAGATGGCTCAGTGGGTGAAGGTTGCCACCCCTAGACCTGATGATCTAAATTCAATCCTCAGACCAGTGCAGTGCAAGAAGAGAACTGACTCTTGCAAGGTCATCTGACCTCTAGACTCACACAGAGGAGTAAATAAAAATTGCAAAACAAATAAAAATCACAGATGTGCAAATAAATAAAAAGAACAGATTAGCAATTATCTAAGCATAAAATGTTTATCTGGCTCATCTTTTTTTTAAGGGGGGGGTGTTTCGAGACAGGGTTTCTCTGTGTATCCCTGGCTGTCCTGGAACTCACTTTGTAGACCAGGCTGGCCCTGAACTCAGAAATCCACCTGCCTCTGCCTCCTGAGTGCTGGGATTAAAGGCGTGCACCACCATGCCCAGCCTGGTTTGTCTTCTTACACTAAATGTCCGACTTATAACAAGAAGAAGGAGGAGAAAGAGGAAGAGGAGGAGAAAGAACATTTCAAAGTGTTTGAAATATCTGGATGTGCTTTCCCAGAGAACCTGGGTTCAATTCCCACCACTAACATGGTAGCCTCTGAGAGCACTACATGCTCATGGTGCACACACACACACACACACACACACACACAGAGACAGAGAGAGAGGGGGGGAGGGAGAGAGACAGAGAGAAAGAATAAAAATAAATAATAAAAACAAAAATTTTTAAAGTTTTGAAGATGGTTTTTCCATTTTCATATAATTTGAAAATAATCATCAGAACCAGAATCATAAGTAGCAAACATAAAATTTAAGAAAACTAAAACTCATGAGTTAAAGACTCTATGCATAAACAAGAAAATTAAATGGAGTAAGAGATGGGAAGAAAGAACAGAAGAGGGAATACAAGGAGAGATAACTAACGCTAAGGACTTTTTGAATAGCTGCATGGAAACCTCCCATGGTATGAACTGCCTAAGCTATATACAGATACAAAAGGAGTTCAAATGGAGTGAGCAAATAATGAAGGAGACAATTCCCCAACAAGACATTATATGCTAATAAATAAAACCCAGGTACCAGGAATGGGATACAGCTTTTTGAGTTATAAGCCAAAGGGGTTCCCTGAACCCCTAACCCCCAGTCAAACATACAAGCTACTTTCAATACTAGTAAAAGATATATATATATATATATATATATATATATATATATATATATATGCACATATGTATACATATATGTATATATTATAATATAGTACTATATGTGATTATATTATATATTATGTTATATGTATATATGTGTGTGTGTGTGTGTGTGTGTGTGTGTGTGTGTGTATGTGTAGTTAGATAGATAGATAGATAGATATAGGTATAGATAGAGATACAAAGACTGGATTTATGTCCATGATAATGTCCAAGTCCATGTCTCTTTCAAAAACAAGAATTTAACAATAATCTGCCAATAAAAATAATTCCAGAAGAACTCTGGATCTCAGTCAAGAAGCCCAGAAGCACAAAATTCAATAAATAGAAAACATTTTACCTTGAATCAGCCTATTTCACAGCCCAGCAAAGTTAAGCATAAAGACCCCCTTTTGCTATACTGTTCTCCAGAAGCAAGTAAAAAGAAATCCACATCAGAACTTAGCCACAAGAATCCTAGAACTCTCATCAACTTCATAGATGCTCAAGGCTTCTGCTACCAAAGAAAAATTCCTTTTGTTTTTATAATATGGAATAAGTGGAACTTCACAAAATTCATGCCAATATACACTGCTCGCACCAAGCCCAGAATTAACAGCCATCACACATCTACACACATTTTAAGTGTGATGTTGACCCTTTATGTATTCAGCCAACCTCACTGTCAAGTACCAAGGAGGTTTCCCCACTGCAACTTTACCCAGAGGGAGACAGGAATGCAGAAAGACATGGATAGAGTCCTTATGACCAGACCCTACAGATCTTGCTGCCATCACAGACATCACACTTAACTATATGACCTTCATATTGTTGATAATCATGGACCTCAGATGAACAAATGGCTGCCCACTCCTATCCAAAGGCTTTATGACCACTTCTCTGTGAAGAGCTTTCCTCATTGAAAGCAGTCTTTAAAACCTGGAAGATATGTTCACTTGTTCAAGTGTACAGAGAACAATGCAAGGCTACAAGAAGTTTTGATACAACCAAAGAAAGACAGCAAGTTTCCAGGAGCTAGGCCATAAGAAGTTAAGTTATTCTTTAAAGAACTAACAAAAAATATCAGTCAGTATGGAAATAAAAATAATAAAGAGGAGAGTAAAGGTAAATCCAGTAAAGAGTGAAAGAAAGAGTAGAAGAGAAGAAACAAACCAAGAGTTGGTTGCTTTGAAAGATAGACAATGACAAGAAAAATTCTTTAGATATAGAGAGTGCAAATTGGTACAACCACTCTGGAAATCAGCCTGGCGGTTCCTCAGAAAACTAGACATAGTGCTACCTGAGGAACCAGCTATACCATTCCTGAGCATATACCCAGAAGATGCTCCAACATATAACAATAACACATGATCCACTATGTTCATAGCAGTCTTATTTATAATAGCCAGAATCTGAAAAGAACCCAGATATTTCTCAACAGAGGAATGGATATAGAAAATGTGGTACATATACACAATGGAGTACTATTCAGCTATTAAAAATAATGACTTCATGAAATTCGCAGGCAAATGGATGGAACTTGAGAATATCATCCTAAGTGACATGACTCAGTCACAAAGGAACAAACATGGTATGTACTCACTGATAAGTAGATATTAGTCCAAAATTCAGAATACCCAAGTTTCAAAATACATTACAATGCTTAAGGGTTCCAAGTAGTACTGTTGTAGCAAGACACAGAGCCCAGGTCAGGCCTGGGAAAGGGCACAGTTGGGAAGAGCACATATCAGAGGTTTTCATTTCTAGCACCATGAAAAAACAGGCATGGTCGTGTGTGTATATATACCTTGACCTCCACCGCAATAGGGAAAATTCCTAGGATTTTCTGGGAGCCAGGTCACTTTTAGGTGCAGTGAGAGACCATGTTAGGAGAATATGACACCTAATGACTTTTTCTTAACACATGTGCATATTCATGCACACACAAACACACAGGAAGAGAGACAGAGAGACACAGAGAGAGAGACAGAGACAGAGATGTCATAGAAATAAATTCATAAATTTGTGATACATTGCTCCTCAAAGATGCCAAGAATATACCATAGAGAGAAAAGAACATTTTCAATAAATGGTGATGTGGAAGGTATTTGCATACAGAAGAAAGAAGCTAAGAACTTACCCTGCAGCATGTTTAAAACTTAAGTCAATAATGATCTGTATAATGATCACTTAGGATGCAACCCTAAAATGCAACTCAAACCAAAAATAGTCACTTATCATCACATCCAGCTATGAAAGATTCACCATTACAAAGGAAACACAGGATGGGAGATAGTCAACTATACATCAATTTACAGGAAGACAGATTATTTCATGTATTAGGCCAAATTTTCTAGAGGCATGGAAACAAAATATATATGACTGGGAGGGGGCATTTTAAATTGATTTAGACTATCTTAAGGCAGACTGCAGCCCATCAAGGAACATGTAGGCTGAAATGTAAACCCTCAGAAAGGGAACCTGTTGTGGATTGCCCTGGGGATGGAGAGTTACTGTAACAGGGACCCATAATGTGGCCTTACGTTGCAGTTGCAAGTCTGGAAGTCTTTTGAGAATCCCTGGTGCAAGTGTGCAATCAGAAACTGAAGAACCTAGAGTCTGTTCTCCATGCATAACAGCAACAGAAAAGAAAGTGCACTCACTCAGCAAACATACGTGTGAGAGGGTTACCTCCTCTGCGTTTCCCTTCCATCCAAGTCTGAGCCCACGTCATAGTGCCTCTCACACAAAGCACAGGTATCTGCCACTCAGCTGGTAAACCCCCGTGTCAATACTTTATGGAAACACGCTCACAGACACACCCAAACATGAGCCTTACCAATGTGTTTTAATCCTCACTCAAAACAGTAAATTTGACAATGAACATTAGCTACCACATTGTGTGATCTCACAGTGGGAAATCTAAAATAGACAACCTCACAGAAACTGTAATTGTGGTTGTCAGGGCTGAGATAATGGAAATGGGAAATGGCAATTAAGGGTCCAAGTTTCCAGTTACAGAAGGTGAATAATTTCTGGACACCCATGTACAGAAGTGAAATCATAGCCCTCACACTTGAGTTGCTAAGACCAAGCCTGTACATGTTCGCACAGCAAAAACAGGCAATAACTCTGAGGCGACGCTGTATCACTTGCCATATTTCTATTGATTATTCCACTGTCGTGGGTGTGACAATATTAATGTATATTTTGTTATACCTTAAAATAAAAATGTACAAGTGAGACAGAGTCAGAAAATAAACAAGGAAGGGGAGGAGGATAAGGAAGAGGGGGAATACTAACTCTAAATTGTATTCCAAATGAAAGAAAACCAAAAGCACCAATGGCCAGTTGATGATCATAAATTGAAATATAAGAAAATATTTTTCTGGAATAAAATGTTATCATTATACTTAGCATCCTTCGCATTATGGCAGTGTGTAGGAGCAGTGTCGATGCTCCTTTTGTGCAGTCATGCTCATTCTCAATTAATACGTGCTGAACTGTTTAGGGGTTAAGAGAGGGGAGGGGGAAACATCCTGTGGCAGTCTGTGTCCATAAGAGACAAACTTAAAACATTAATCTATAGAGAAATTAAAATTTAGATGATCAATAAGTATTCCATGCAAACATTAGTGATGAAAAAACTCAAGTCGTCTTTAGTAATTAAAAAAAAAAAAAAAGACTTCCTGAGACGACCAAGGCTTACTCCTCTCACTCCTCTCTTATCTCAGGGTATTTCTGGAGAAAAATACATTTTTTTTTTTTTTTAGTTTTTAAACATAGAAATTATTTTAGTGATTGCCAACATTTATTTTTATACCAGCCATTTTTTTCAATGAACCGTTTTCTGGTGAGGCCCCGTGTGGGGGGCATTAGTTGTCATTTTCAGATTTTCTTTCACTGTGTGGCACACTGGATCACAGGAGACCTCTCCCCTTACTCCTTGCAGTGTTTGATCGGGCACAGCCTGCCTTATTAAAAATGGATGACTTCCCAAAGTGATGTGTGTCTATACTTCCTGGCTGGCTTCCCATATGGAGAAATAAGTGCTCATGATTATCTGAAGAAGCTCATTTGCATATTACTCCTCAAGCATATAATTATCTCCTATATTTTGGGAAGCATTTACGTATAGGCCTACAGCACGCTGTATGTTTTCTTCAAAAGGCAAAGTAGCTAAAAATGAACATGTGGAAGATGTGACAGTCATATCATGCTAGCTGTGTTTGTTACTGTGCCACTATATGATTTAAAATCCACGGTGCGGAAGGGTGTGCATAGTACTTACTGTGTGTTTCTAATTGGCACACTTTGTTAATACAGTCCTTGATGCCAGAATTTTGTTGTTTGCATATCTGATTTAATATAATTAAATGGCAGACTTTTTTTTCCTTGTAATTTTGGAACATCAGAACAAACAGAAAGACTATGCCCATGAATACTAATTAATAGTAGTTCTCGCTAAATATAAATTGCCTTCCTCAAAGACAACTCTGATAAAGATGCTTAAGAATGGCTGGATGAAAAAGTGGTCTCAACTTTTCTTCTCTTTCACTGAATTCCACTCACTGAGATTTATAGCCACACTGGCTTTTAGTAGTCCGGGAGTTGCTAAGGAAGCAGGTAGCAGCTTGAGAGTGCTAAGCTAAGACTATGCCCACCCCTCTCGACCTGTGGTGCTGTCTTTCCCTTTGGTGGCTGCCTTCCACTGATGACCAGAAATGCTTTGGCAACATTAGATCCTTTCAGTCCTCTGTGTAAGTTTTTTTTTTTTTTTTTTTTTTTTTTTTTTTTTTTTTTTTTTTTTTTTTTTTTTTTTTTTTTTTTTTTTTTTTTTTTTTTGCATCTATTAGATGTCAAGGGCTCTGTAGTAATGGGAGAAAATTACTCAGGTATTTCTTGCTTTCAAAAAGAAAATTGAATAGCGAGAAGTAAATTAATTAGAACAAAAGAGTATAAAAAAGCCATATTTCAGGTCTATGAGTCAGCTTAGGGCTACATGATGTTTGCTACAATTGCTGTGTAGCAAAAATTGAAACCATGCATTTGATGCCTGCAGTAGTGCTGCTTTGCCAGGATTGGTGTGACTCCCCAGGGTATTTTGTCTTTCATATGACTTTTATTAATGTTGTTATTTTTCTAATTGTATATCAAAGGTCGTTAGAATTTTGAAGGCAAACATGCCACTGTTATAAAAGCTGAATCACAGATACATGAATTAGAACTAAAGACCAAGGAACAAACTCACTCAGCTGCACCCAAACAGAGAAGCCAACCACACACTATAGAACATATCCTCTCCAACAAATGGTGCTGGGAAAACTTGGTTTCAGGAGGCAGAAGACTGAAACTGAATCTCCAACTCACACTCTGTATAAAATAATAATAAACACAAAAAATGGAAAAAAATCAAAGACCTTAATGAAAAACATGAAACTCTTTGTAGAGCACTTCAAAATATAAACGTAAGTAAAGGCCTCTTGAAAATCACTCTAACAGCTCAATAAATAAGATCAAGAGTTGATCTTATTTCATGAGCAATTCATGGAAGAGATAGACAAGAGAATTGAAGAAAATCTCTGCCTGTTATATAGTTAACATGGGACTATTATATAGAATACATAAAGAACCCAAAACTTTAAATTACAAAATAGGAGGAAATCCAATCAATAACTGGGCAAATGAAATGGATTAAAAGATGCAATTATACATGTGTGTGTGTGTGTGTGTGTGTGTGTGTGTGTGTGTGTGTGTACGTGTGTATACATATATATATATATATATATATATATATTCTTTTTATTCATTTATTTTTTATTAGATATTCTTTATTTACATTTCAAATATTATCTCCTTCTTGGTTTCCCCTCTGAAAATTCCCTCCTCTTATCCCATCACCCCTCCCACTGCTCCCCAACACACCCTCTCCCACTTCTTGGCCCTAGCATTACCCTATACTGGGCATAGAGCTTTAACAGAGCCTCCCCTCCCATTGGTGACCAACTAGGCCATGCTCTGCTACATATGCATCTGGAGCCATGAGTCCCACAATTGTACTCTTTGCTTGGTGGTTTAGTCCCTGGGAGCTCTGGGGGTACTGTTCATATTGTTGTTCCTCCCATGGGGCTGCAAACCCCTTCAACTACTTTGGTAATTTCTCTAGCTCCTTCATTGGGGACACAGTGCTCAGTCCAATGGAATGCTGTGAGTACCCACGTCTCTATTTGTCAGGCACTGTCAGAGCCTCTCAGGAGACAGTTATATCAGACTCCTGTCAGCAAGCACTTGTTGGCATCCACAATAGTGTTTGGGTTTGGTGATTGTATATGAGATGGATACCCAGGTGGAGCAGTCTCTGTATGGTCATTCCTTCAGTCTCTGTTCCACACTTTGTCACTGTAACAACTTCCACAGGTTTTGTGTTCTCCCTTCTAAGAAGGACCAAAGTATCCACACTTCGGTCTTTCTTCTTTTTGAGTTTCATGTGGTTTGTGAATTGTATCCTGGGTATTCTGAGCTTATGGGCTAATATCCACTTTTCAGTGAGTGCATATGTATGTTCTTTTGTGATTGGGTTACCTCACTCAGGATGATATCCTCCAGATCCATCCATTTGCCTTAGAATTTCATAAAATCATTGTTTTTAATAGCTGTGTAGTACTCCATTGTGTGAATGTACCACATTTTCTGTATCCATTCCTCTGTTGAGGGACATCTGGGTTCTTTCCAGCTCCTGGCTATTATAAATAAAGCTGCTGTGAACATAGTGGAGCATGTGTCCTAATTACATGTTGGAGCATCTTCTGGGTATATGCCCAGGACTGGTATTGCTGGGTCCTCAGGTAGTACTATATCCAATTTTCTGAGGAACCGCCAGGCTGATTTCCAGAGTGGTTGTACCAGCTTGCATTCCTACCAGCACTGGAAGAGTGTTCCTCTTTCTCCACATCCTTGCCAACATCTGCTGTCACCTGAGTTTTTGATCTTAGCCATTCTGATTGGTGTGAGGTGGAATCTCAGGGTTGTTTTGATTTGCATTTCCTTGATGACTAAGCATGTTGAACATTTTTAGGTGCTTCTCATCCATTCAGTATTCCTCATTTGAGAATTCTTCATTTAGCTCTGTACCCCATTTTTAATAGGGTTTTTGGTTTCTCTGGAGTCTAATTTCTTGAGTTCTTGATGTAAGATTGATAAAGAAGTTCTCCCCATCAGTTGGTTGACTTTTTGTCTTATTCACAGTGTCCTTTGCCTTACAAAATCTTTGCAATTTTATGAGGTCCCATTTGTCAATTCTCAATCTTAGAGCACAAGCCATTGATGTTCTGTTCAGAAATTTTTCCCCTGTGCCCATATGTTCAAGGCTCTTCCCTACTTTCTCCTCTATAAGTTTCAGTGTATCTGATTTTATGTGGAGTCCTTGATTCACTTGGACTTGAGCTTTGTACAAAGAGATAAGAATGAATCTATTTGCATTTTCTACATCCTAACCACCAGTTGAGCCAGCAGCATTTGTTGAAAATGCTGTCCTTTTTTTCCACTGGATGGTTTTAGCTCCATTGTCAAAGATCAAGTGACCATAGGTGTGTGGGTTTATTTCTTGGTCTTCAATTCTAATCCATGGATCTACCTGCCTTTTACTGTACCAATACCATGCAGCTTTGATGACAATTGCTGTGAAGTACAGCTTGAGGTCAGGGATGGTGATTCCACCAGAGGTTCTTTTATTGTTGAGAATCGTTTTCTATATCCTAGGTTTTTTGTTATTCCAGATGAATTTGAAAATTGCTCTTTCTAACTTTGTGAAGAATTGAGTTGGAATTTTAATGGGGATTGCATTGAATCTGTTGATTGCTTTCCACAAGATAGCCATTTTGACTATATTAATCCTGCCAATCCATGATCATAGGAGATCTTTCCATCTTCTGAGATCTTCCTTCTCATCTATACATTCTGAGATCTTCATTCTCATCTCTATCTACATATTCTGAGATCTTCATTCTCATCTCTATCTTCTGAGATCTTCATTCTCATCTCTACATCTTCATTCTCATCTATTATCCATCGGTTTGTTCTTCTCATTGTGTCCTGGATTTCTTGGATATTTTGAGTTAGGATCTTTTTGCATTTCGCATTCTTTTTGATTGTTGTGTCATTGTTTTCTATGGTATATTCAGAACCTGAGATTCTCTCTTCTATGTCTTATATTCTGTTGGTGATGCTCGCATCTATGGCTCCTGACTTCTTTCCTAAGTTTTCTAACTCCAGAGTAGTCTCCCTTTATGATTTCTTTATTGTTTCTCTTTCCATTTTTAGATCCTGAATGTTTTTGTTCAATTCCTTCCCCTGTTTGGTTGTGTTTTCCTGTAATTCTTTAAGAGATGTTCCTCTTTAAGGGTTT
Organism: Mus minutoides; assembly: GCA_902729485.2. Classification (NCBI taxonomy): domain Eukaryota; kingdom Metazoa; phylum Chordata; class Mammalia; order Rodentia; family Muridae; genus Mus; species Mus minutoides. The sequence goes on along the minus strand of LR753379.1, from coordinate 683,970 downwards.
CTACCTGTTTACCTGTGTTCTCCTGTATTTCTGTAATGGAGTTATTTATGTCCTTCTTAAAGGCCTCCATCATTGTCATTAGAAGTGACTTTAGATCCATATCTTGCTTTTCTAGTATGATGGTATATCTAGGACTTGCTATGGTGGGAAAATTGTGTTCTGATGATGCCAAGTAACCTTGGTTTCTGTTGCTTCTGTTCTTATGCTTCCCTTCTGCCTTCTAATTGTCTCTAGTGCTCCCTGCCCTCACTATATCTGACTGGAGCCTGTCCTTCCTGTAATGCTGGTTGAGTCAGAACACCTCGAAGTCCAGCTGTCTTTGTGGTCGTGTGATTCTGGACTCTTGTGATCCTGTGATTCTGGGTGTGTCAGAGTTTCTGGGAGTTCTCTGAGTCCCTGAGATCCTGGTGTAACCAAACTCCTGGCATCCTGGGATCCTAAGATTCTGGGCATGCTATTGCTCCTGGGAGTGGTACCTTCTCTAGGGGCTGTGGGAATGACCGCCAAGTTTGTGACCAAAGTATACCAGGTTTCCTCCAATTGCAAGAAACCTGAGCTTCTGGCCAGGTGGGGTTTCTGTGCCCCTGGATCTTGCTGGTGGTCAGTCACTCTCGGTGGTGTTGGAACAGATGTTGTATTCTACTCACTGGTAATCCTAGGGTCCTGGGCTTGCTAGATTGCATGAGCATGGAGACCCCTCTGGGGACCCTGGGACTATCTGCTGAGTATGCGCCCAAAGTGAAACTTCAATATTCTTAGTAACCAAGAAAATGCAAACTAAATTTGACTTGAGGTGCCATCTCATCTAAGCAAGAACAGCTGTCACCCAAATCAAACCAACCAAAGAAGCAAACTCAAATATCACAACTGCTGGAAGGGGCATGGGAAAGAGACACTCTTTCTCACTGATGCTGGGAATATACTCTTGTATAGCCCCTACTGAAATCAGTATGTGGGTTTCTAAAAAAACCAAAACCACAAACTAGAAATAGGACTGAAATACCTTCACATTTGTGTTTCATGGCTACATTTCACAATAGCTCACTTGTGACTACTGCTTCCCTTTTAACAGACTACTCAGCAAAGGAAATACTGTGCATAGAGAAGGGTGTTTTACTTAGCCATATGAAATAATATAACTACATCATTTCCAGGATAAAGAGTAGTGCTGGGGATGTCATAAAACACTTAAGCTTATTATTCTTTATATACTAAAAAATAATGTGCACTAGTAATCAGCCTTAGTGCCTCTGTGATGAACTATGCATAAGAGAAGTTATGAAAACTGTAGTTTCTAAAGAAGCACCCCAAGTTACTAGATGTCTGTATGTCTTTAAACCATCAAAGTACATAAAGCTTGTATTGTGTGTGAAGTGACATACCATAGTATTCTTTTCATTTCAAAACTAAAAGTATGGAAGGTAAACATGTATTTTTAAAAACATGGCCCAGTTCTAATAATATAACTTTTAATATGTTATAGTTTGAGAAATTTTTAGAAGTATTTTAAAAACCAGGGATACTAAAGGTGATGAATGAGTCTGTGTCTTGTCTCTGTGAGAATGGAATGTTCTAGGGGACCATAATGAAGTGGAACACTCACTGAAAGGGAATATTAACAGGACAATCAGTCCACTTTGCAGAGTGCTGGCCGCGTTGCAAATAAACTGAAGTTCCAAATGGCAAACAGAACCCAGAACAGGCATAATTTTTTTTCAAAATCACAGCTCCTGGGAAGCACAAATAGTACTTATCTTGAGAAAAGTAGCTGATACAAATGCAGAAATAAATGTGGCAAACACAGAGTTGAAATTGAGGCGAAGACCATTTAATATTTAATCCAACACTAACCACTCAGACTCAGGGATCATTTCCTCCCCTCTTCATTGTGTCCTTTTGCATACTGCCTGCATCTCTTCCTGTATGTGCAGGGATGCAGTCGCCATGGATACACAAGGATGCGTATCCAGCCACATCTTCAGGACCTCATCTTTCCACTGACTCTCAATTTGCATTATCTGCAGTCATTTGCCATTAAATGAGAGTCAGACCCTTTTATGGGCCAGCATGCTCTGAGTCCAGATCCGAGTCTTGATGCAGATCGTGTCTAATTACCAATATAGATCAAACAAGAAATTTGAGACTCTCCAAACAGAAATTAAAACAATTTATCTTTCCCCAACTGTACTCTGATAAATAAAACAGAGGTGAATTGCCAACAGATAATTTTTATCAAATTATCACTGAGAATGAAGCAGTATATGTTCCTTTCATCCACAGCACCTGTCCTGCTAACATCTACTCTTAATGGTCAAATTTGAAACCTCAAGCCAATTCATTTTATTCAATGTTTTTCTATTTCTTTTTTATGGGGGAATTTTTTTCATCCTAATATTTTAAAAACTGGAAAAATTCAATTATAATAAATGCACAAGTCTCTATGATAGAAACACTATATATACTATTTTTTTTCCACATGGAATCTATGAAGACTGTTTTATGATAAAAAGATACATTTTTGATCAATATTAAAGGTTCATAGAAACACATGCAATAGAGGATAGATCAATTAGAACAAAAATAAAGCCTTTATTAGTTTTTACTAGACCATTGACTGGTGCTGACTTTTTCCCATCAGTGCATTTATCCAGGGTTCCCTCCATGCTCCTTCAAACTGCTGCACTGTAAATAATAAAAGATTAAAACACCAAACCTGGAAAACTTAGAAAAAAATATTAGAAAATTTTATATGAGATTATAAAAATCCCCAAGTGATTTACTTTAAGAGACACCTTCATGACTTCCGTGTGCACGGACTAATGATGGAGCTGGAGCTGGGCTGGGCATGAATGCCACACAGAAGAATTGCCAGCAAGGTGATAAAGATATTCCTCCATGCTGGCTCAAGGTCGCTGACATATCTTTACTCCCTTTGTTGCAAAAAAACACTAGTTGACGCATTCTCTTTTATGTCTGGAAGGTTTTCTTTCTTCAGGACACAGCATTTTGTTCTAAGGGACTTAGTATCTGGCCAGGGTGATGGCAGTGGGTTTTTATGCCTTATGTTGGGATGGAATGAGAGGGGATTCTAATGAAAGGACCAGCTCCTAGGATACTGATGTCTGTGGATCCAATTTCACAGTCACTTTGAATTTGCCTGCATCATGTTTGTCCTTCTGTTCAAGACCCCTTTAATTAAGATGCCATGTCTTAAGTAATTATATTCTCATTTTTCATCTTCCTACATGATGAATATTGTATGGTTTTACTGGTGATAACTGAGTGAAGTCAGATGTGGCTTTTCTGAGATAGATGATAGATAGATGATAGGTAGATAGATAGATAGATAGATAGATAGATAGATAGATAGATAGATGCACAGGCAGACAGACACATACACAGGCATACACACACACACACATATGCACAGTTTTTAGCAGGAGAAAAGATGAGGGAGGGTCAATCTTCAGTTGGGTCTCTTTAAAATAATGAAACAGAAAATAAAAGCTGAATCAATTACTTTTCATTTTGTAAGATCTGGACAGCAGCAGCCAGCAGGGTACACATTGAACACCTTCTCTTTTTGAATTTGTATTATTCTTTTGTTTGGCTGATTGATAACTGTTTTTGGTTTTTTTTGTTTGTTTGTTTGTTTGTTTTTCTGAAAGCAGGTTTGGCCTGCAGCCTAGGTTGACCTTAAACTTGCCGTTCTCCTGTCTGGGCTTTCTCAGTCCTGGGCTTTGAGCCTAATCTTTATGAAGACAAGTTGTTCCTGAAGCCCTGCCCTCATGCCCTGTGATTTAACAAATAAGAAAGAGACAGAACACTGCTTCCCTTCCAGAGTATGGGTGATTTCTCTCTTATCAGGGAAACATTGGGATTCATTGTTGTTTCTAGATTCTCTTTTTTTTTAAATAGTGATTTAGGATGCTATTCATGAATGTGATGCTGCTGTGGGGATGGGGCGGGAGATCCTGGAGAAGAGGAAGGGTAGGGTCTGAGTGGTCTTCTAGACTTACATTTGTTCCCTTCACCACCCCAGTCATCTCGGTCTCTCAGATCTGCGATCTCCACCTCTGCAGAAAAGGTAATTATAGGATATACCCCATAAAATGGTGATAAAACACAAAACACGTAACACAGTGCATGTTCACATGAAGCACAATCATTTTAAGTGACTATTGCTGGTTATTGATCTTGTAATTGGCAAAAATAGTTAGCACTATTTGCAATAGAAGCTAAAGCAAATGTCTTGAGGACCATTTACATTGGCAAAAGAAATAAGGCAGTGGTGAATTACAAAGAAAGAAAGAAAGAAAGAAAGAAAGAAAGAAAGAAAGAAAGAAAGAAAGAAAGAAAGAAATCTAAGTATTTAGTCTATCAGCCAACTTAGAAAAGAAAGGCATTCAAAGGCTGCTAGTCACTTTTCTGTTGCTGTGATAAACACCAGGACCAAGAAAAGTTGTAGAAGAAAGAAGTTGCATCTGAGGGTTCATGAAGGCAGAGCTGAGGCTGCAGGCAGCAGGCAGCTCCCACAGTGTCAGAACAGAACCTGGGGGCTAACTTCTTGAACTGCAAGCAAGAAGCAGCTAAAAATACTTGAAATAGAATTGAGCTTTGAGACTCCAAAGCCAATGCCTAGTTGTATATACTTCTTTTCAATAAAGACGTACCTCTGAAATCTACCCAAACCATGCCACCAAGTGAAGACTAAGTGCTCAAGCATCTAAGCTTATGGGGTAGATTCTCACTCAATCCACCACAAGGGATTAGATTCAGTTTGTCTATTTTGCAAATCAGTATTTTTAGAGAGATGTGTATAGTTTCACAGAATAGTGCCCAACCCTTTTTCGCAACAAAATTACAGATAGTTACCGAGTATTAATTATGGTTAGTTAATAGCTCTTTAACTTGATATCTATCTGTTTTCTTGCCTGTTGGAAATTTATGCAACTGTTTCAATCAAAAAATCGTGAAAGAAAGTAGAATTTCAATTTTAATTATTACAAATTTTCATGGTCTCTTATTGGCTACCTGTGCTTTCCCAGACATGGCCTGGTTAGTAACACCAGCAACACACTCCAGAGAGTCTGTTACTTTGTCTGATAACACCTGAAACGTTCCTTTTGCATTTTGATTGCTACTGGATTTCAGGGGCCATTCTTCCTGCCTTCGTCATTAAGGAGAGACAGAAGGCTTTGCACCCTTTGGAGACTTGTTTTCTGTGTGTGTCCCGATTATTCCCCCAGCACCATGCTGCAGCTGTCTTTATTTGGCTTTCATGACATTACCTATCTGTCTTCCTTTTCAGAATTCTGTGGTCTACATTTATCTGCATTGATTTCTGGCTTTTGCCATCTTTTAACACCAATCCTTAAGTGATCCACCTTCTGTTCTGACTGTGGAGTTCTTTATTATTTACTGCTTCTTTTTCTTTACTAGCATACACAATATCAGGAGCCTGAGCTGCTCATCTTCCCCGCTGAGACTTGGTTTAAAGTCAGTTCTGAAAAAAACACAAATCTCAGCCCTGGCTCTTCTCTGGTAACTCTCATCTTAAAGAGACAAGGTGATTTTGTGTTTATAAATCTCTAAACATACAGATTAACCTCCTATGGAGACATTCCTCCCTGCTTTGGAAACATACTTGTCTACAGAATCTTCTATAACTAGTCAGTAAGATATTTATGTACACATCTACAATTGGATGAACAATCTGTGTTTCACTCCTGCAGCTGTAGACAGTATGAAGACAGAAAGCTCTAGCTTGCACATATATTAATTCTCAACTTCTGGTGATGATATTAAGTTGGGATTAAAAAATCAAATTTCACTGAAATTTAAAGAGGTTGGGGTTTTGTTGTTGTTGTTGTTAAGAAATTGAAAATATATACAATTCTAAATGTGCTGTTCATAAATTAAAAGAAGAAACCAAAGCCATCTTTATAGGGAAGAGACTATTTTCTTTTCTAAATGTCTTTGACAGAGGTTGTAAGAATGTCTTGATGAATAAAGTCAGTATTGTAAACCTAGCTTTCCATGTAGGCGTTATAGATTACACCATTTTAAATTTCATAAAAGATGGATGTGAGACTCCGTGATGCAATGTTTTCTGAAAATGGCTTAGTGTCTGTTTCATGGAAAGAAACATGGCTGGCCTGTTTTTTGTAATAGTAATCCTACATAGAAAACACAAATAAACATATAAATCACATACAATAGTAAAAATGTCATGAAATGTGAGCATGTCAGGGATACAGCAGAGGTCAGGATAGAAGCCTGCACACAGAAAGACGTTCAGTGTGTGGAAAGCGTAGAAAGGGTTTGTGTGTCTGGAGTGGAACAGGGAAGCATCAAGTTTTACATTCAAGTGGTTTTCTTTGGCCACTGAACTGGAGCTGTCTTACCCTATAATGACTTGAAGCAAAGGATCAGCATGGTTTTAAAAATGATGATTTAAAATAATTACCCCAGTTGACGTGTTATCTCTGTATTTGGGGGTGGCATGTGCATATACATGTACTTGTATCTCTGTGCATACAGGAGCATGTACACATTGTTTTTGAATGATAAGGCAAGAGGTCAATGTTTGGTGTTCTCGTTTCTTATGTTCTAAACTTGGAGCTCATCAACTGGCTAGGAAGATAGCGATCAAACGCAGAGGGCCTCTTGTTTTTCAGCTCTAGAATTGCAGATGCCATCATATTCAGCACCCATCCCCAGTGGATGGTGCAGGAGATCACATTCAGATTCTTATGTTGATGTGGCAAGTACTTCACCAACGTCCCAGCCCCCAGCTGCCTTTCCTCCCAGTGGAAAGTATGATGTGGAATCAGGTAGAACAGTTAAGAGACTATCACAACACTTCATTCAAAGTAGTTCAAGCTTATCTTCCTTCAGAGTTTGGGTTTCCACTTAAACCCTCCATTAACGTTTCTAGAAAATGGATTAATGGGAGTTTTGTGATCTTGGCATTCTTTCTCTCTCTTTTTTTTTCAATTTTTTTATTAGATATTTTCTTAATTTACATTTCAAATGCTAACCCAAAAGTTCCCTCCCCCCTCCCACCGCCCTGTTCCCCTGCCCACTTAGAATACCCAAGATACAATTTGCAAAACACAAGAAAATCAAGAAGGAAGACCAGCGCGTGGATACTTCATTCCTCCTTTGAATAGGAAACAAAATTCTTTCTCTTTAAGTCATCAGAATTGTGAACAATTTTCAACTGTATTCACTTTACATCCCACTCACTGTCACCCTCCTGGTCATTGTAACCCCCACCACAATCTTTACCCCATTCCCTTCTCCTTCTCCTCAGAGTGCATGAAAGCCCTCCTGGGCATCCCCCAAGCCTTGCACTTAAAGACTCTGAGAGGTTAAGCACTTCCTCTCCCACTGAGGACTGACAAGACAGCCCAGATAGAAGAACATACCTCACATACAGACAATATATTTTGGGATAGCTCCTGCTGCAGTTGTTTGGGACCCACATGAAGGCCAAGCTGCCCATATGAGAGGAAAGGCCTAGATCCAGCTAGTATGTGCTCTTTGGTTGGTGGTTTACTCTCTGAGAGCCTCAAAGGTCCAGGTTAGTTGATTCTCTTGGTCTTCCTGTGGAGTTCCTATCCCCTTAAGGATTACAATCCTTCCTCCTATTCTTCCTTGGATAGGAAGAATCTTCCTTAAATTCAGGATCACAATAAAACTTCCCTCCCTGTGGTGATGGAGAAATGGTGACTATGTTATGAGCATTTGCTGAACTTCTAGTGGACCATAGTTTGGTTCTCAGCATCCACTTCAGATGACCCACAGTTCCTTCTAACTCCAGATCTACTATCTTCTAACTCCAGGGGATCTACTATCTTCTTGAAGACCTCCTGTACAATAGTTCATATTCATACTTATATGGACATAAATAAAAATAAAATAAACAGTAAAAATATTAAATATAAGTGAAATAAACTTCTCCCTGTCTTTTACTCTTTAGAGAGGTGATGACAAAACAGATCACTGTTATTGTTGAAGTCATCATAATTTTTATTAATGAATTCTGGTGAGCCAGAATTCCACATGCTTATTAAATGCCCACCACTGCACCTGGTATTCTATACTTAAAAATATTTTATTTTCTGCAGTTATGCAATGAACATTTTTCATTATTGAGAGGATAAAAGATTAAACTTGGTATCATTAAATCTTTACTCAATTCATTGAGTTATTAAAAGCTGGCCCAACAATCCATAATCAATATGTTACTGTTTCCCATTTGTTATAGACATGTTCATTGCTTTGCTAAGGACATTTGATATAGTTTTACCATGGTTAAGACTGAGGGAGAATTTATCCACAAAATCTTTTTTATATCCTTAGTTTTATTTGAGATGCACTTTTATATATTTCAAATTCAAGAGATGTATGTATTCACAAGACACTGTTTGTATTATTTATCTGTTAGTTGGTCAGTTAAAATTGAAATTCTCAGAAGAGACTAACTTTCAGTGCTTGAAGAGTATTCATTTTGCAGAGCAAAGCTTCTTACCAAAACCCTCATTGCTAAAGCACTTTAGTAATTGTGGTCTGTATCCGCATTTGCCATTCAAGGAATGCACAGCCTAAAATAGTTTCTTCACCATTTCATTGTTTGTTATTTTTTCATATATTTAATCTCTCACTTACACATGTGGGTGTGATACTGCCTTTTAAAATATATGGCAGTATTTGTTATAAATATATTGACTACAAGTATTTGTTAGTTTATAGGGGTGTTTATCTGTCAGTCAGACAGCTACTATTTATTTTAGATCCACAGAGTACATGTTCTCTTGTGAACACAACTCCTGTAAATGATCGAGTTCTGAAAAACTGGCCCTTGTCAATCCTGGCAGATTAACTCCAGAATTTGAGAATGCTATTGTTCCTTGGGCCCTCGTCAGCATCAGTGCTGTTGAAACTAGGTCTTTTGACCTTTGCTGTGTTAATCACACATAGTTGTGTGATTCCAAGGAGAGTGAATGAATTGCATAATTATATTTTTGTTTACAAGGCTGCAAGTGTTCTAGCCTGTAGCAGAATCCTTCCTCTGACTGGGGCTGTGCAGTGCATTCATGAACTGCTCTCTGGATACTCTCTCAACTCTAGGTTAGAACAAGATGGAATGCAGCCTTCAAACAGCTGTGTCCATGACAATTCTCATGGCTGTGACATTGGAATAATTGTCAGGTCTCTCCAGACTTCAAAGTTTCCTGGCAGGGCTGCTAATGGTAACGGATGGTAACTGATGGTAAATGAGACACTTGCATTAGCAGTGAGCAGACTCAGGCTGAGAGCTCACTGCAGTCTGTTTTCTATGCTGGGGTTTTTATGGCAGCACTGCCATAGTCTTGTCACTCTGCCCCACTTGGGGAGCCCTGTAACTGAAAGTATTTCCATAGCTTCTCATTGCCTGGCTGAACCTAAATGCTTCACCTACTCTATACCCTGTGTGTTTCTGTAGCTTTAAGGTTTTTCACTAAAGTTAATTCTTTGTCCATCAGCAAACCAGTCTTTCTCTGCCTCTGTGTCTGTCTCTGTGTGAATGTGTGTCTGTATCTCTCTGTCTCTCTGTCTCTTTGTCTCTGTCCCTGTCTCTCTGTGTATCTGTGTCTGTCTCTGTCTTTATCTCATTCTGTGTGTGTGTGTGTGTGTGTGTGTGTGTGTGTGTGTGCGTGCGTGTGTGTGTGATTGAATTTACTGCTTCCCCCTTACCACTAAGACAGGATATCCAACACATGCAACAATACACTACATAATTAGTCAGAAGCATATATTTAAATCAAATAAGGAAAGACAGTATTCGAAGTAGAAAAACAGGAAAATTATTACAAAGAGAGAATTTATGAAAATAAGGCTAGTAATCAGAAGTAAACTATTGACAGTTTCACTGTGCTTAAGGGAAATAATCTGAATTAAAGAGGATTTTTGCCTGCTAAGCATCTCTTGCATCAACAGAGAGGCCAAGCAATGTCTGCATCTGTCTTATGAACAATTACTCATATGTATTAAAATCTTGACACTGCATTTGGGTCATTATTCAAACATCATAAGAATATATAGCATTCACTAATGACTATATATAAACACAAAAGAGTTCTGTAAATAATGTAATATAAAGATCTTGCATCTAAGAATAATTAACATGACAAAGAAACTATAAAGTAGGGACCTCTGCAATATTTCAAATTTTTATTGGCTTGTTTGTAAACTACTTAAAACCACGTTGTTGGTGAAGGTAGAAATGTGCACAGTAGTGCCGCAATCGTGTTTTGAATGAACATGTGAGATACTCTACTCCCAAGGAAACACATCAGACTCAATGGCATGGCTTAAAACCAAAATTACATGATGCCTCTGATGAGTAGATATGCCACCTCCAACTCTTCTCTGAAGTCAAAGTATGTACAGCATATAAATAGCACCATTCAAATGAATACTACAGCAAACATTTGAATGTGAATGTTGTGGGGTAAAGATTCTAAAAGTCACACTGAACATGGATCCATTGATTTTATGCTAATGCTTTCAAGTAATTGTGGATCTATAAGAAGTTGCAAAAATAGTAAACAGATGCTTTCTCCTGCTCATTCAATTCCTCTGTATGATTGCATTAAATGTCACTGTAGACTTGGCTTTCTAAATTGTGGGGTTCAACTATAAATGGGCCACACAACTTAATGTGGACATTCTGATGAATTTGGCAATAATAAAAAGTTTCTGAATGCTCATCAATCAACAGTCAACTCATAGCCAGATACAGAATATGCCAAGGGTGTTTCTGGTTCCACCATCCCACCTAGCTTCACTGTGGCATTGATTCTGAATACATATGTGCATTTTGAGCTGCCTGCGCCTGAATGCTGTGAAATGCCAATGATTGATACCAGAAACATTTCCGATCAGATGCAATGCTATCAAATGTATTCTTTACTATACATAAGAAACAATTGTTTAATTACAGAAAACAATGACATTCACTGTCTCTCTACTGTCATTCTTCACGATGTATCAAATAAGTTCATTTGAGATTTATTGTGTTAGAAAGTTAATTTCCCAAAATTGTTGTTTGAAGGGCTAGGGAGATGGCTCACTGAGTAAAGTGTCACTACTAAGATATAAGGACTTGAACTCGAAATCCTGGGATCCATATAAAACCTAGTGAAGTAGTCGATCCATTTAAGCACATTTATAGACACACAAGGAGTAACAGGCACACACTCACAATCCTGTTTGAGTTTCTGACTTGAGTTTGAATTAAAGATCATATTAAAAATTGATTTGGCCGGGTGTGGTGGCGCACGCCTTTAATCCCAGCACTTGGGAGGCAGAGGCAGGCAGATTTCTGAGTTCGAGGCCAGCCTGGTCTACAGAGTGAGTTCCAGGACAGCCAGGGCTACACAGAGAAACCCTGTCTCGAAAAACCAAAAAAAAAAAAAAAAAAAAAAATTGATTTGTATCAGTATATAATTTTTAACAATTTATGAACTGTCTTAAAAATCTTTCTCTATTTTATACCATATGCACACACATATACAGACACACACACATATGATATATATATATAGATATATATAGATATATATATATATAGATATATATATATCAGTATTAGTGTAAAACCAAAATATTGATCAATCCTGAAAAACATAGATGTTCCTTATTTTGTAGTACAAACTACTCAGATTAATTCTTCATGTAAAATAAATAAGTATCTAATATCTAATGTATCCAATTTTGCTTATATTTTGAATAGATAGTAATATTATTGATGATAATGTATACCAAGGAACTATTTTAAAATTAGTTTCTATTAGATTCTCAATAAATGTTTACTTTATGTACATAATTTATATATTTATATACTTACAATTATATAACTATTTCTTGGGCAAAAGGAAATTTTTAACATATCCTGCTATAAATCAATTATAAAAACCAAAGAATTCATATTGTTTTGTTGACCTTTCATGCCACACAATGTGTAGAGTCTAGTCATCCATAATCAAGATCTGGAACTATTTTACCAGAACAGGTAATCTCCTCATGCTCTAGTCACAGCTGATCATCTCAACGGTTTGTCTCCCTCTGCATAAGGCCATCTTAGTGATTTTACCTAATGAATGATGTTTGGCTTTTATCTATCTGTAAACATGAAAATGTCAATGTTACCACCTCCACAAATATCTCAGAAGGAGTAGGTGCAGCCTACAAACTTTGTAAATTCACTCAGGGTTCAATGACTATGAAGGGGACTTAACCAATTTTGAACACACAGCTTGATCCAAAATAACAGCTGAAGTATGCACAGTGGCAGGCACCCTGCTTTACAGCTTATGTGCTCCCATTTTCTAAGCAGGTCTTTCCCCCAACTGTCTTAACAAAGGTTGCTATTGTTATGATAAAACACTTAAGAAACACAGTAAAGAAAGGACTTATTTCAGCTCACAGTTCCACATCCCCATCCATCATGAAAAAAAAAAAAAAAAAAAAAGTCAAGGTCAGAACTCAAGCACAGCAGAAACTCAGAGGTAGGAACAGATGCCATGGTGGAATGCTGCTTATAGTCTTGCTCTTCATGAATTTCTCAGCTTAGGTTTTAAATCATCCAAGACCACTAGTCTAGGAGTGGTAATGTCAAAAATGAGCTGGACACTCCCATATTAATCATCAATCAAGAAAATGCAGCAAAGACTTACCTACAGGTAATCTTTTGGAGGCATTGTCTCAATTGAGAGTCCCTCTTCCCAAATGATTATAGCTTAGGTCAAGTTGACAAAAATCTGACCAGCACAACTAACTAATTTATTAATGAAAAAAAAAAAAAAAAACTCCACTTGCTGATATATCTCTGCCAAATAGGCAGTTTCTATGCAATTCGAGAGTTTCTTAAGCCACCACTACATACTAGTAACATTTTAATATGAGATAAAAGGTCTTGACTAGTTTAAGATATTTATTTTAAAATGTTATAATTTATTGACTACAAAGTAACTATGGTATAATTATTATTGTAACTTACTTTTTTTTGTTTTTGTTTTTGTTTTTGTTTTTGTTTTTCGAGACAGGGTTTTTCTCTGTACAGCCCTGACTGACCTGGAACTCACTTTGTAGACCAGGCTGGCCTCGAACTCAGAAATCCGCCTGCCTCTGCCTCCCCAGTGCTGGGATTAAAGGCGTGCGCCACCACGCCTGGCTTGTAACTTACTTTTAAACATTATAATGGCATGTTTTTTGAATCACTGATTTAGTCAAGAAATGGCATGAATGTACCTGATAGACTCCATTTGCTTCTGTTCATTAACTAAAGATTACAATATTTCTGTCATGCTTTGGATTGGAGTTCTATTCCATTTATCATTTGGATTGGTATTTCACTTAGACCTTGATAGGCTGATCCAAGGAGGTCTTTGCTCATCCACAGCAAAATTCTAAAGTCAGTTTTGAGAGTTCAGTACAAGATAATCCAGATTTTCTCAATGTTAATAGATATTTGGGTATAAAGAGAGCATATCATCAATCTGTATTGGCTGTCTTAGTGTCAACCACACAGTTTCATAGCTTCATCTTCTGTATGAAGCTGATCCGGCACATAAAAGATTAAATGATTATGAATTAAATAAGTAACTCAAGGTATAGGCAATATGTTGCTTTCTTCAGTGGAAAAACATGAGTGACTACAACAGATATATGTTTCATTATATGAGTACAAACATAAGATGACTTGGCCACTTTGTAGTGATGTTGTTAGTAACAGAATAATCAGCTAAGTAGAAATACAGTAATTATTAGAGTAGCTTGACACTCCTTTTTGTATTTATTTTTTTGATGAATTTTGTTACTTTCCCCACAGACACTATCCATAAGATAACACCTGTGAACATACAATGTAAATAAGTATAATTGTGTTTAATAACCAGCTTCACTATTTATCATTTGTTTGACTTTTAAAAGATATATATCCGCCGGGCGTGGTGGCACACGCCTTTAATCCCAGCACTTGGGAGGCAGAGGCAGGTGGATTTCTGAGTTCAAGGCAAGCCTTGGCTACAAACGAGTTCCAGGACAGCCAGGACTACACAGAAAAACCCTGTCTCGAAAAAACAAAACATATATATATATATATATATATATATATATATATATATATATCTCCATGTGTAAGATTTAATAATTCTCTCTCATCTACAATAAAAACCTCACCTAGTTATCAATAATAACCACAAATAGTAATTCATCTAGTATTAAAGATTATGATAAAATAAAGACCCTTTACCCCACTCCTCTCTTTAATAGTAGTAAAATAGTAAAAGAGTGGGGAAAATGCCTACATCAAAAGCAGTAAGAAGATAAAGAAAAATTCCAAAACATGGGAGAGGTTCCAAATTCAATGGAATTTGTACCAAATCAATAAAGTTTCTCGAGGCAACCTCTAATGAACTCATAGTTCACCACATGCAGTATGATTTTAAACCAGCCAGAACAGCTCAATCAATAACTTTCCCAGCAATAAGAATATTAACAGTAGGTGGAAGACTACAAGCACACAACAGCAGATGAAGGAGAGGGAAGGGAAAGAACTAGGTAGGCCATATATTCCTAGAAGAATCAGAGTGCCTGAGCAGAGGAAGAGACCTTTATTGCTGGGCAAAATAACAGAAAACAATAGACTCTGAAGTATCCACAACTTACCCCTAATTCCACTGTGACTACATTTGGAGTTGTGGCAATCAAGGAGGTAACTAGGTTAAATGAGATCACAAGGGTGTGGCTCTGGTTCGGTATTTCTGGTGTCTTTGAAACAAGGCATAGGCCAGCAGCATGGACTCAGAGGGTAGAGGCTGTGTGAGGACACAGAAATAAGACCAGGTCAATAGAAAAACCTCAGGCAGAAGTAAGCTTCGAAACCTGGAGAAGGGGTGTCTAACCTTCTAAGCATGATGAATTAATTTCTGCCGTGTAAGTTGTCCAACATGTGCTTTTGATTTAGGGAAGCAAAAACAAGCTACTGAGAACACTAAGTCTGAAATTAGCATAAGGAAAATCTATAGCAATTCAGAGCTTTCTTCATAGTGACTCATACCTAATCTTTGAAAAACACTGAAGATAGAATACAAGATAAACGGGGTGTGGAAGGATAGTTTTTTGAGGCCATATAGCCATGGTGAAACTTCATGTGTATACATTTATTTGACTGAGTATGAATAACAACATCTGTTCAATCCCTAAACAGAATGTCCCCACAATGTGGGTACTATTAGAATGGGTACATTTAGACACAACTTTATCTCAGACCTAAGCATATATCTAATATATGTTTTCCATTTTTGAATTATTGAGTTTTTCTTTCTCCAATAAAATCCTAAGAAAAAATAATGCCTGGTTTCTAGTTTTCAACACCTCTTAATATTTTTTTAAAATAAAAATTATTGAGTCTGGAGAGACTGCTCAGCCATAAAGAGCACTTTTGGCTCTTGCAGACAACCCAGGCTCAGCTCCCAGAACTCAAAAGTTGGGTAGGGACCATCTGTAACTCCAGGTTCAGATCAGATGCCTCTTCTCACATTATTGGTCTCCTCTATGCATGTGGAGCACAAACATACACTTAAGCACATACACATATAATAAATGAATATTTTAAAATAAATAATTCTCATAAAATTCAAATAAATAATTTTTTCTGTTACCTTTAGTGACAATCTCAGGATGTTGAAGAGCTAAGATCTCTTCTTTTTTTTAAAGCATTCATGCATGTATGAGTGTATGCCAGTCTATCTCTCTAGCCATATATTCTTTTGAAAATCTACAAAAAGCATTGTATAATACATAATTTTCTTTTACACTTAATGCATGTTAGCAGTTTTCCTTTTCTTCCTGTATAGATCTAATTCTCTTAAATAATAACACACTACAAACCATAGTTAAAGTCGTTCTATTCCTAAAGGACTCTTATCCTCTTTTATTTTTCTCTTATAAATATTGTAATGAGCAGCCTTATACATGCATTACAACAGATTATAAGTATAGTCTTTGGATAAATGCATGGCAGACATTATATAAATTTATGTGAATAAGAAAGGAAAAATTCCAAAAATCACTCAGATACAAAGAAACAACCTAACTACACCCATTTCTAGTAATGCAATGAAGACAGAAGCAAAGGGATTACAAGCATATACCAAAATGCTCACAATTTGTGTAAATCTGGGTATCCAAACCCATGTCCTGAGGCTTGTATGTCAAGCTCTCTACCAGCAATCCTTCTCCCCAGACTCACAAGCTAATTTTTACTTTTGTGCTAAGTGATTTTTAAAAAATCAAAATCAATTTGCTTTATTTTTATACACTTTTCAAACCTTTCATTGTAAAAGAAACAAGCAAAAACTATAGGAGGCCCGGAAAGACTGAGATTGAAATCTGTGGCTTATTCTTGAGTAGAAACCTGAAGTGTGCTAAGATGCCAAGTGTAAGTTAATCATTGGTGATAGTTGACTTCATTCTCACAAATAAAAGAACAAAATAATCCAGACTTGCCAAGCTGATTTTAAAGTTTCTAATAAAAGATAGCAAATAATATTTTCAAGGAGTTTCTGAACAACAAGCAGGGAACACAAGGCTTTTGCATGAGAGAGAATAAAAATTCCAGCTTGATGATTTTTGAAATTGATTCAAGAATCATTAGGTCAATGAAGTGGAACATTCCGTCAGAGTTGGAGGCAATATGAAGTTCTTGGTAGGTGATAAACATGTAGCAGTTGGAGAATAATGAAAAGTTCCCTGGGTAATATTACAAAAATATTACACACAGGAAAAAGAATGAAAGGAAAAATGGAAATGAGGCTGGAATCTTGTTGTATTCTGCAGAC
Organism: Mus minutoides; assembly: GCA_902729485.2. Taxonomy (NCBI): domain Eukaryota; kingdom Metazoa; phylum Chordata; class Mammalia; order Rodentia; family Muridae; genus Mus; species Mus minutoides. The sequence goes on along the minus strand of LR753379.1, from coordinate 667,075 downwards.
AGAACTCTATTCTATTTCATAGATAATAAGTTTTGAAGAGCAATGTTCATAATGTAAAATAAGTTTTTAGAATAGTATAAGAAAGGATGCTTATCAAAATGTCCTGGTAGAAAGACATAAGGGATCCTAGTCAAAGAAATAAATCCAAGTGCATCTCCTACCAAATGATTGTGACAACAATGACAATGTTGAAGTTTTGTAGTGCTCCAAACCAAAAATGTTCAGAGGGAAACTCAATGTTCTGTCAGTTGATTGCATATCAACTTGCCACCATGCATACACAAAAACTGCATTCCAAAATCTTAAGCAGTAACTAAGAAATGTTGTAATATATGTATGAGAAAGGGTCATTTCTTTCTCTGTCATTAAAAAGAAAAACAGAGTAGAAATTCCTCCCAACAACTCAGTAAAAATATGATTAAATGAATAAAAAAAGTAAGTTCACTGAAAAAGTACAAATGAGCTATAAGTTAAATAAGAGACATCTGATCTACCTTAATTAAGGACAATATATGCTGCAGTAGAATCTTAATTTTTACACATTAGATTCCAAAGAATAAAAATAAATTAATGCATGAGATTTATGAGAGTGGAGAAAATAAATTCTAAGACCATATTTCACACATATGCTTCATCCAATTCTCCAAAGTTTGTTCCTTACAAAAATCATAGTCAATGACTTGAGAAAGATATTATTATCATGACACTGCTAGTTAACAATAAACTTATTCAAACTGTAGTCCCCCCATCCCTCTAGTTCAAAATCTTATGAGGCCTCAGAAGCTGTAAGTTGACACAGCTTCTCTGACCAACTTTGAATTAAATAAGCTCTGAATCCAAACAAGAACACCAACAATAAGAAATGAACTTATATGAGTATAAATATTTCTGCAAGTAATGCCTTTTTTATAGTTGGCTGTACTGAAATGTGGACATTCTGCACAGAATGATATATCGGGGCTTTTCTTTTGCATAAATAATTTACATGAATTCAATATGTACTATTATATAATATTTATAAATAAAATATATTCAAGAATTTCCCTTCACAGAACTTCTAGCTTGATATGTTCATTCCTATTCCATAGGCCTGCCATGTTCCTCTGGTAGCACAAGCTAGGTTGCCTTTCCTATGACCAAAGTGAAACTGAGTTTATATCATTGAAATAATGCATATGAAAACACCCACTTTGTTATGATTAGACAAATAGCTTCTCTGATTATCTTGCTAACATACATGACCTCATTCTAAACGAGAGTGATCACAGACTTTAAAGGAAGACTTTAAGAGGAGCTAGAGAAAGTACCCAAGGAGTTGAAGGGGTCTGTAACCCTATAGGTGGAACAATAATATGAACTAACCAGTACCCCGAGAGCTTGTCTCTCAAGCTGAATATGTAGCAGAAGATAGCCTAGTCAGCCATCTCTGGAAAGAGAGGCCCCTTGGTCTTGCAAACTTTATGTGCCCCAGTACAGGGGAACTTCAGGGCCAAGAGGTGGGAATGGGTAGGTAGGGGAGCAGGGCGGGGGGGGGGGAGGGTATAGGGGACTATCGGGATGGCATTTGAAATGTAAATAAAGAAAATATCTAATAAAAAAATAAAAAAATAAAAAGATGTATAAAATAGGGAGTCAATACCTCTGAGAAATGTCAAAAATGTTGAACATCAGAGAAGTCTGAGAAACTGTTAACAATTGGAAAGAACTACATGAAAACCAGGTGTTAAATACACAGAAAATTTGTTCTGGGGCCTAATAAGATTTTGAACTAAAGGGATGGGGGGAAGTACCATTTGAATAAGTTTATGGTTAACTAGCAATGTCATGGTAATGATATCTATCTCAAGTCACTGACTATGATTTTTGTAAGGAACAAACTTTGGGGAATTGGATGAAGCATATGTGTGAAAAGTTTACTTTAAAACAAGACAGTTTTAAAATTGACACGGAATAATTAGAGAAGTTAATGCTCTTGTAGACGTTTCTCTTTGGAATCCAATAAAAAAATCATCAGATACTTATTTTCACAAGTAATCTCTCATGATTTAGTTAGAGATATTCTATTTCTGCATGAGTGAGAGAGCACACTTACATGCATTCAGTTAGCGATAAGATCAAGAATTGACAAATGGGACCTTATAAAATTGCAAAGCTTCTGTAAGGCAAAAGACACTGTCAGAAAGACAAAAAGGCCACCAACAGATTGGGAAAGGATTTTTACCAATTCTAAATCTGATAGGGGACTCATATCCAACATCTACAAAGAGCTAAAGAAGCTGGACTCCAGAAAAACAAATAACCCCATTAAAAAATGGGGTACAGAGCTAAACAAAGAATTCTCAACTGAGGAATTCTGAATGGCTGAGAAACACCTGAAAAAATGTTCAACATCCTTAATCATCAGGGAAATGCAAATCAAAACAACACTGAGATTCCACCTCACACCAGTCAGAATGGCTAAGATCAAAAATTCAGGTGACAGCAGATGCCGGTGAGGATGTGGAGAAAGAGGAACACTCCTCCATTTCTGGTGGGATTGCAAGCTTGTACAACCACTCTGGAAGTCAGTCTGGCGTTTTCTCAGAAAATTGGACATAGTACTACTGGATGATCCAGCAATACCTCTCCTGGGCATATACCCAGAAGATGTTCCAACTGGTAAAAAGGACACATGCTCCACTATGTTTATAGCAGCCTTATTCATAATAGCCAGAAGCTGGAAAGAACCCAGATGTCCTCAACAGAGGAATGGATACAGAAAATGTGGTACATTTACACAAGGGAGTACTATTCTGCTATTTAAAAAATGAATTTATGAAATTCTTGGGCAAATGGATGTATCTGGAGGATATAATCCTTAGTGAGGTAACCCAATCACAAAAGAAGTTATTGGATATGTGTTCACTGATAAGTGGATATTAGCCCAGAAACTTAGAATACCCAAGATACAATTTGCAAAACACAAGAAAATCAAGAAGGAAGACCAGCGTGTGGATACTTCATTCCTCCTTTGAATAGGAAACAAAATAACCCATGAAAGGAGTTACAGAGACATAGTTTAGAGCTAAGATGAAAGGATGGACCATCCAGAGACTACCCCACTGAGGGATCCATCCTATAATCAGTCACTAAACTCAGACACTATTGCATAGGACAGCAAGCATTTACTGAAGGGACCCTGATATAGCTGTCTCCTACAGAAGTGGATGCTCACAGTCATCTATATGATGGAACACAGGGCCCACAATGGAGAAGCTAGAGATAGAACCCCAGGAGCTGAAGGGGTCTGCAACCATAGAAGAGGAACAACAATGCGAACTAACTAGAACCCCCAGAACTCGTGTCTCTAGCGTCATATGTAGCAGAAGATGGTCTAGTCGGCCATCATTGGGAAGAGAGGCCCCTTGGTATTGCAATCTTTATATGCCCCAATACAGGGGAATGCCAGGGCCAAGAAGTGGGAGTGGGTAGGCAGGGGAACAGGGCAGGGGGAGGGGAGAGGGAACTTTTGGGATAGCATTTGAAATGTAAATTAAGAAAATATCTAATAAAAAATTGAAAGAATAAAAAAAGAGGCGGTAAGTGGAGATGATATTGCAGAGCTCAGCTTCTATCTCTCAAATTGTAGCAGTTCAATCCTTGATCACTGTGTGATTCATGGTTTCCTTCTATCAAAAAGGTGACTGACTATGAAATGTGGAAGGAATTAGTATGTTGTTTTAGAAGTTGTGTAAAAAACAATATAAGGGACAGAATCTTTGGTGAGAAATAAAAGAGAAATTGACAAAACTATTTTTGAAGCATTTATCCTACACATGTTTTTATATATACATATAAACTTGTACCAATTGTAATTTCTCCAACGGAATAATGCTGTCTGCCAGTATCTACCAAACATTGTCTCCAGGATCCCACAGTTTGTCACATGTAAATGGTTTAATTCTTACAAATAACTTGTGTGAACCTATCTAAATTCTTTAGGTCATCTGCAGATGTATTATAATAGCTAACACAAGAGAATTCTACTTGGATAGTTATTATATTGTACCTAACAGGAAATAGCAGTGAGGCAAAAGGCTGTATCCATGCTCAGAAGAGATGCCATGATTATAGGATCACTTCAAAGCAGAAGAATGAGGTACAAGATGAAGAATGTTCAACAAGAGTTGAAGTTTCACCAGAGAGCTGCGAGAAGATGGAAAGTTACAACAGGCCTGCATCCACATCACTCCACTGCACTGGTTCTCTGTGTAGACCATGTCCCATGTGGGAGACACCATGCCCTTTGTAGCACATGCCTTGTCTTCTAGGATCCAGCTGCCTGTACTCCACTGTTGCTGCTGTTCTTGGTGGTCATCTCATGGTATTGGCATCTCCAATAGTTTCAAAAACTACCTCTGTGGAGCAATTGTGCAACTAAACAAAAATAAGGAAAGAGAGAGAGAGAGAGAGAGAGAGAGAGAGAGAGAAAGAAGGGAGGGAGAGAGGGAGGGAGGGAGGGGGAGGAAAGAAGGAAGGAAGGAAGGAAGGAAGGAAGGAAGGAAGGAAGGAAGGAAGGAAGGAAGGAAGGAAGGAAGGAAGGGAAGGAGATGAGCTATACATTTCTACGAGAAAACATGATTCAGTTATATAATGAAACAGAGAGCCAGAATAGTCAACATTTTCCAAAGACTTCCCAAGACAAATTTGATGGTAAAGACAAGGGGAAAGGATAAGAAAAACATCCTTTTTTTTTTTTTTTTTCCTTTTTTAAAAAAGCCTTTTATTGGTTGTTGTGAATTTCACATCTTGCACCCTGTCTTAGTCAGGGTTTCTATTCCTGCACAAACATCATGACCAAGAAGCAAGTTGGGGAGAAAAGGGTTTATTCAGCTTACACTTCCAAACTGCTGTTCATCACCAAAGAAGTCAGGACTGGAACTCAAGCAGGGCATGAAGCAGGAGCTGATGCAGAGGCCATGGAGGGATTTTTCCTTACTGACTTGCTTCCCCTGGCTTGCTCAGCCTGCTCTCTTATAGAACCCAAGACAGCCAGCCCAGAGATGGTCTCACCCACAAGGGGCCTTTCCCCCTTGATCATGAATTGAGAAAATACCCCACAGCTGGATCTCATGGAGGTACTTCCCCAACTGAAGCTCCTTTCTCTGTGATAACCCCAGCCTGTGTCAAGTTGACACATAAAACCAGACAGTACAATTGACCCCTTGTCAACTTGACACACACACACATCACTAGTAAGCCTCAACCCTTAGTTCTTATTCATCCCCAAGATCTAAATTACTTTAAAAGTCCCACAATCTTTGCAAATTCTTAAAATTTCAATCTCTCTTAAAATCCAAAGTCTTTACAATTAAAAGTCTCTTTACTGTGGGTTCCACTAAAATACTTCCTTCGAGGGGGAAAAGCATCAGGGCACAGTCACAAAGAAAAGCAAAATCAAACTCCAACTGTCCAATGTCTGGGATCCAACTCACGATCTTCTGGGCTCCTCTAAGGGCTTGGGTCACTTCTCCAACCATGCCCTTTGTAGCACATGCCTTGTCTTCTAGGATCCAGCTGCCTGTACTCCACTGTTGCTGCTGTTCTTGGTGGTCATCTCATGGTATTGGCATCTCCAAAACACTGCTGTCTTCTGCTGTAACTAGGCTTCACCAACAGCCTCTCATAGGTGCCAAGCCTCAACTCCTTTGCATGACCCTTCAGTCCTGGGCCATCAATTGCAACTGAGGTTGCACCTTCACCAATGGCCTTCCATGGCCTCTTACAGTGCCTAGCCTCAGCTGCTCTGCATGACCCCTTCATGCTTTCAAAACCAGTACCACCTGAGTAACTCTTACTCATTACCAAGTCCAGCCACAGCACAAGGTACAACCTTGTCTATCTCTGGAACACAGCCTTTGTGCTTTCAGAAAACACTTCCCAGAAGATGTCACCTCAATGGTGCTGGTCTCTTCTTAATCACCAATAATTTCTTAGCTCCAGCTAACCAGCATGAATAGTCCCAGCAAGGAAAAGTTTTCACTTTAGTAGTTCTGGTATCTTGTTAATCACAGCTGATTTTTCAGCCCCAGCTAACCAGAACCACAGAATCGTCACAATCAAACTAGCAATGGCCCTGAAAAAAGTCTTTAATCTTCCCTCTGAAATTTCACAAGCCAGGCCTCCATCTTCTGCACTGTTCTCAACATTATCTTCCAAGCTCCTACACAACATTTGAGAGAGCTCTTCACACCGAATGGATCTTCTGGCCCAAAGTTCCAAAGCCCTACCACAGTCCTCCCCAAAACATGGTCAGGCTGTCACACACCCCATTCACACTCATCCCTCCGTCCTCTTGTCTTTGCCTTCTACACTTGCAACCTCACAAAACAAACAAACAAACAAACAAACAAACAAAAAGCAGAGAAAAAAATCTCATTGCAGTGCAAACGTTCATTGCAATGGTTCATAGGTCTAGCACAGGCCTCTAGCTTTTGCTACTCTATCAGTACAGGAACCTCACTGGGACTCCTCTTGGATATGCTGATGTTGCCCTTTGTCATGGAGATCCTGGATTTGTAAGATCAGCTCCTTCATGCACTTGAGCAACTCACTGTTGGAGTAGATGTTGGGAAGGGTTGATTCAAAGCCTTGGATCTGGGCCTGAGAGGTATCTGAACTGGTCAGCCTACAGTCTTTCCTGTTCCCACACCCTTGGGCTCACCACCAAACCCCTCAACCAGAGCCAGCTGTATCCTGCTGCCCTTGGGAGGTTCAGGGCCCACTTTTCTGAGTGTTGCAGCCCATGAGGGACAGGACCTATTTTCCCATTCTCATGACCCTGGACCTAGCATTCTTGCCTGTCATAGGTGGCAAGGGATGAGAAATAGGAGGAGTGCATCTCTCCCTCATCTGGGTCACCTTGCAGCAGAGAAAGAGCAGGACCAGCTCTCCTGTGCTCACAGTCTGAGGTGTGAGCTCACCTGTAAGCCCCATCTCCAGAGCCAGCTCAACTGTGAGATGCACAGGTGAGGTGCAGGGCCCACTCTCCTGAGTGCCTCAGCAGGTGAGAGGCAGGGCCAGCTCTCCGGCTCTCATGACCCCAGGGCAAGGAACAAGAGTGGAAGAGGACATTTCTCCCTTGTCATGGTGCCACTAGTTGCTGGGTCAGCTCCCCATGTTTACACCCTCAAGGCTGGTTCACCTATGCCCCACCCTTCAGAGCCAGCTTTGCTGTGCTATCCAGGTGAGGTGCAGGGCCTACTCACCCGAGTGTTGCAGCAGGTGAAGGGCAGGGAGAGCTTTCCTGCTCTGATGACCACAACAGGGCCTGCTCTCCAGACCACCACAGGTGGTGAGAGCAAAAGAGAGAGGAGGAAATCTCCCTCACCAACTCCACTGCACAGCAGACAAGAGGCAGGGCCAGTGGAGAAGATAATTTTCAATTTCATAAGATGTTTGTGACATTTGTGTTTTTAATTATCCATTTATTATTATTGCTTTCACAACAGAACTACTTAAAGGAAAATTATTTGGGTAACTTGAAGTAAACTATATTTATTCAGTATATACTATAGAATATCAATGGAATAAAAATTGCAACATAACCCAAAAATATTTAACTATTTGATATTCAATAATATTTTCTACGGTTAAAATGGCCTGAAGGGATGTAGCGATGGCTTTGTTGGTGAAGTGCTTGCATTATATGCTGAAGAACCCAAGTACAACCCCTGAAACACATGTGAAAAATGCAGGCTTGATGAAATGTACCTGCCATCCCAGTGCAAGGTTGATGGAGAGAAGAGGTCCCCTGGGACTCTCTAGCTAACAAGAGTCCACTTAGCCTACTTGCTCAGGGAGAGACATCAGGTATACACACACAGTCCATATGCATATGTGTTCATACATGTTTCTGTACAGATATGAAGACACATGTATATACACAGAACAGTTGTCTGAGGTTTGAGCTGGACAATTGTCACCACTGCTGATGGAGGCCTTTAGGTATAGGCTCAGCTCAAGTAGCCCCTTGGTAGAATCCTTATGTAAACACCAGAAAAGTGGGAAGTTTGGAGATTACCCCAAACTCCTCAAATGTTAATAGTTTGTTTTTTCATTAAAACACATGCAACAAGTACCATGCTTGATAATTAAGTTCATTATGTATGCATGAGACTGTTTAGTGTTTTTAGAAATATCTGAATGATGGAGAAACTATATAATTATCATTGCTTAAAAAGTCAAGTGTTTCTTTCATGTTTTGGTTTCTTTTTTTTTTTTTCCCTTGTTCCGGTCAACCTCACTCGCTCTGCTCGACCCCGCTCGCTCCGGCCAGCCCCACTTGCTCCCGGCCGTTCCCCGTACGGCCCCGGCTTGTTCCAGCCAGCCCCGCTCGCTCCGATCGGCTCCGCTTGCTCCGGTTTGGCCCCGCTTGCTCCGGTTTGGCCCCGCTTGCTCCGGCCGTCCCCGTTCGGCTCCGCTCGCTCTGGACAGCCTGGCTTGCCCCGGTTGGTCTCTCCGGTCCAAGGATTCATTTCTTATTATTCTTCATATGAACGCTGTAGCTGACTTCAGATGCACCAGAGGAGGGCGTCAGATCTTGTTACAGGTGGTTGTAAGCCACCATGTGGTTGCTGGGATTTGAACTCATCACCTTCGGAAGAGCAGTCGGGTGCTCTAACCCGCTGAGCCATCTCACCAGCCCCCATGTTTTGGTTTCTTAATAATACTTTGACTTTTAAAACTAAAATATAATTACATTGTTTCATCCTTTTCTTCCTGTAACGTCTCCTTGCATCCCTTGTTCTCTTTAGTGTATGTTTCCATCTATCTATCTATCTATCTATCTATCATCTATCTTTCTATCTATCATCTATCTTTCTATCTATCATCTATCCATTTATCTATCATTACAGGTAGAGATATAACCTCAATCTGTATATAATATCAGAGTTTTTCATTTGTTATTGGATGACCAGTTGGAGGTGCAGAAAGAATGTAAAAGCCAGAGAACATAAGTCTGTTATGTGTTTTTATCTACTAGAAATGTCAACGCAATTACCCCATGAAGCTGTTAAACAAAACATGGAGAATGATTATGAAACAGAGAAAACAATTGCTGAAAAGGACCTGGAAACTACCAGAAAGAACTGGTTTGGAAAGTATGAGATGCAAAAGAGCCATTGGGACTAGAATGTAAGCAGACTGGAAAGTTTAAGTAGTTGCTTCCAGCTTCTATCTGTGACTGCATTGTGATCATTTTCAAGATTTTATTCAATCTATAGTATGTGTAAGAGAGGTGAGAGAGAGAGAGAGAGAGAGAGGAGGGAGAGAAAGGGGTATGTGTGAAAGACAGAGAGACACATGTGTGAGAGAGATGTGTGCATGTGTGTGTATGACATGTATGCAGGCACCCATAAAAGCCCTAAGAGGGTTTAATTTTCCCTGGAGTTAGAGTTACACATGGTGGTGAACTGCCTAATATGGGGCCTGAGAACCAATCTTAGGTCTTGTGAAGAGCAGTGCATGCTCTTAATTGTTGAGCTGTCTCTTTAGCTCTCACTTTGTTAAATATTTAATAAGAATAGTTTATTGCTTTTCAGTCTTTCCTATGAGTTTGTGTTCATTGACAAGCGTAAAACTTATGAGCATATCATTGTGCCTTGACGATTTCTAACTGTTCCTGTTAGTCATTTAGAGAGGTAGTTTTGAATAACTGCAACTCACTTCTACATAAGCGGAAAAAAGTTACTTGACTGAAGTCAGAAAAGTAGCCCAACCTGCCATGCCCACTTTGATTAAGCCAGCAGGTCTAATGGGAGGATGTGCTTCTGGAGCAAGGCACTTCCTGCTTTGATCACACATCTCTGCTTGAAGGAATATTTTCTCATAATCTGAAATACCATGTGTCAGCAAGTCCTTGGATGCATCCATACAAAAGCTTCACGTTGGAAGCATAGCCTGAGTGTAGGATCAATGTAAGTATAGCATTTGCCAACTTAAATCTCACCATTGAACAAACAGATGGAGAAAAAAATTATCAAAATGGGATAAATGTCACCTTCACTTTCTCAAAACAGCAATGCAATGTGTGCCTGCTTGCTGAGAAGATTTTTTTGCTGGACAGATGTATGCTCAGATTCAGCCTATTTATTAGAGAACAGTCTCAGCTCTCATTTTCAATTTTAATCACTGTGTCAATTTTAAAAGGGCAATTCTCATTACATAAACATTTGGAAGTTATAAAGCTGAAAGGTCAGGGTGTAGACAAGACAAAAGATAACATACCACCAGCTGGCATAACTTCCATGAACAAAATATCCATCCAGTCAGCCCAGCCCTCAGGCATCAAGGACTTAACACATAGTGAAAAAAATGTTCTGATTATTTTTGTTTCTTGGGCTAAATAATTTTATTTGTGTGGATGGAAGTTACACATATCTTTCCATTCAAGGATGCTGAAGCATGAAATTCTGTAAGGAAATTTTATGATGATATGCAAACTCATTTAACCAAATATTTTGTCTAGATTAGTAGTGTGATGGATATGTCTATCCAGGAGAAGCTGTGAGAAGTTCCTCTCCCAATGTTATTCCACATAGTCCTTACAACATGTTTATAAGGTAGATACTTTTATCAATAACATGCAGAAATGGGGAAGTTCAGAGAATTGTAGCATTATAGATATTATATAAAGTGGGTCCAGCACTCTAACTAGCCCAGTTAGTAACAGGATCCTAAGATTAATCTACACACATCTTTCTCATTTAATAAATAGAAACATTTATTTGAGAGGATTGAGAAGTGTAGATGATAAGTGAAGAAATTCAGAGAGGCTAAAGAACAAAACCAGAACTATAAATCTCAGACATCCTATTTTATCAGCTTTGTGAAAGGTGAAAATGAACCAGAACCTTCAAAAGTATAATTTGTACTCCAACATCACAGATGAAGAAAACACACTTTCCTCCATTTTGTTGGAAACTATATCAGTATATAAAACCCAGGAAAATCTGAAACCCCAAAACTCAAAACAGAGCTGTGAGTTATTGAAAAATCTGCACCAAATTGTAGATAGGATTTTACCATTCCATACACCTTTTTATTATTTATTTGCTTGTTTATTGCTTAGTTTTATGTGTGAAGGTGTTTTATCTGTGTGTATGTATGGGTACCACACTCATGTGTGGTTTCCACAGAAGCCAGAAGAAGGCCTCAGATCCACTGGAACTGAAGTTACAAACAGTCACAATCTACCATGCAGGTGCTGAAAATCAGACCCTGGCTTTCTGGAAGAGCAGCCAGTGCTCTTAACTGCTGAGCCATCTATCCAGATCTTCACACACTTCTCTTTCTATTTTTCCAGTCTTATCCTGGAATGACCTGAATATTGTAAATAAATAGACGACCCAGAAATGGTAGCAGAAAACAGCCAATGAGCTGCAGAAGTACTCAGCAGTGTCAAGATCTCTCAGGAGGAAAGCCAGCAGAAGAATTATCTGAGCTAACTACCATGACTGCTGCTTCAGAGGAAGGCAGCAGAAAATGAACACTGAAGAAAGACCATGTAGCCATCTGACTCTAGAGCCAACAAGAGGAAACTGCAATGATGCGTCCTTGTACATCAACAAGAGTGGGAGAGTTGTTGAATGGTTCAGATTCCTAAATCCAGTGACCAGTGCTGACATAAGTATCGTCTTGGTAGTCATAAGCCATTTAAAAGTTAGCCAGGCAATGCAGGCACACACCTTCAATCCTAGTACTCAGGAGGCAGAGGCAAGTGAATCTCTGACATTGAGGCCAGCTTGGTCAACAGTGAGTTCAAGAACACCAAGGGTTACCCAATAAAACCCTGTCCCCTAAAGAAAAACATTCAAGCCGTTATTAAACTATTTCCATCATGAAATCATCAGTGTTTATGATTTTCCAGTAATCAATCTCAAAATTTTATTGAATAAAATACAAAATTATCTCAAAATTTTATGAATTTAAGATGTTAAACTAAAACTAACAAGGAAATTAAATAAACAAATCTCAGACAATTTTAGATCATCATACATGTGATGTTCCAAATGAAGTATTTCTCTATGTAACTAAAAGTTTCACCATTTCTTTTTTTCATAATACATGTGAAAAGTGATATGCTAGCTTGTTTTTATGTTAGCATTCCACTGCTGCTGCTGTTCTTGGTAATCATCTCATGGTACTGGCATCTCCATTATACTCTGGTCTTCCACTGCAACTAGGCTTCACCAATAGCCTCTCATAGGCTCTTTTTATGGTGCCAAGCCTCAAATTCTTTGCATAACCCCTTTGGCCCTGGACCATCAACAGTGACTGAGGCTGCACCTTCACCAGTAGCTTTCCATGGCCTCTTACAGTGCCAAGTAAAAGCTGCTCTTCATGATTCCTTCATACCTTCAAAGTCAGTAACACCTGGGTGACTCTTACTCATTACCAAACACAGCTACTGCAGAAAGTACAACCTTGACTATCTTTGGAACACAGCTTCTTTGTGCTCTCAGAAAACACTTCCCAGAAGATTTTACCTCAGTGATGCTGGCCTCTTCTTAATCATCGCTAATTTCTTAGCTCTAGCTAACCAGCATCAATTGTCCCAGTAGTTCCTTCTATTTTGGACTCCAAAGCTGCTGAGTTCTAGTGCTTGTTGAGGCTGGAGTATAGCCCCTTGTTCTATTAAATTATCATCAGCTTTCTACTTTCCAACTCCTTCATTGCCTAAGCTTGCTGTCCTGGAACTTGCTGTGTAGACTGACTTTGAACTGTCTTTGCTTCCTGGTATTAAAGGCTTGTACTACCATACCTGGACCTAAGTTTAGCTGTGTGGGATCTTGCCCCAAAGTCACTTAATTACTCCCTTAATTCAATGTAATAACCTTGAACACAGGATTCAGCTCTATTTTACTTCCTGGTGTCAATTTAATACTCAAACTAAATATTTTGTATTTTTCCTTTTTGACTTGCTATGTTTGTTCAAAAGTTCTTCATGAGACTTAATCAAAGAATAAAGTCTATGATGGGCATTTCTGAGACTTCCTTTGTCAGTGCAATTAATCTGAGTCTCTTAACCTTAGCCTCAGGCAGACTATTCAGACAAGGACAGGAAGTAGTAACATTCTGCACCAAAATACAATAACTACCACATATTGAAGTTCTCCACTCTAACCTCTTGGGCCAGGTCCATGCAATTCAAATCACTCTCAGTAGCAAAGTCCTCCATATTCCTACTAGTGTAGCCCATTAAGTCCCATTTAAAGCATTCAACTGCTTTCCACATCCAAAGTCCCAAAATATATATTCTTCCAAAAAAAAAAAAAAAAAAAAAAAAGCATGGTCAGGCCTATCACAGCAATACCCCAGTCTCTGGTACCAAACTTAGGGTTTTACTGCTGTGAACAGACACCATGACCAAGGCAAGTCTTATAAAGAACAACATTTAATTGGGACTGGCTTACAGGTTCAGCAGTTCAGTTCAGTATCATCAAGGCAGGAACATGGCAGCATCCAGGCAGGCATAGTACAGAAGGGGCTGAGAGTTCTACATTTTCATCTAAAGGCTGCTAGCAGAATACTGACTGGCAGGCAGCTAGGAGTAGAGTCTTAAAGCCCATGCCCACAGTGACACATCTACTCCAACAAAGTGCCACTCTCTGGACCACACATATACAAACCATCACAGCTGGGTTGAGTATTGTGCTTTCTCACATAGGACCAAGTTACTAAGGATGGACCATATAAGCCCTAGAGGCTGGAGCATGCCTCCCATGCACCTCTGTCTTCAGAAAGGCAGTTCAATTTTCTTAAAAAGTTCTTTAATAGAGGCACATGTAGTTATTCTTTCTTGCCAAATATACTTTTATTATATCCAAATCAAGCACACAGAGGCTATTTAAGCTTCGCCTTAAAACCTGTAAAGCACTTAGTTGAGCCATGGTCAAAGGATCTCTGTGTGGCTTTTTAGTTTTGTCTTTCTTAAAGGACATTTTACAGCTAGCTGATTTGGAGATAGTCTCATCTTCCAGTTCCCACTTATTCTCCTAAGTCTCATTTTGTTGCTAAGACTCAGACACATTAGGGCCATTTTTACCCTAAAATGTTTTCTCATTTGTACAATAAAATGAAGGAATGTCAGAAGTTTATGATTTCTTTATTAGCTGTATGGACAGGAACTTGCACACAAAGTTAGGTGTAATAATAGTGTCTACATAACATGCCAAGGCTTTTAGTTCTCTCACCAATTCCAAAGAGAATATTACCAAGAATATTCCCAGAAAATTGGCATATGAACTTCTAAATAAACTAAGAGTTGCAATGAAATAACAAGAAAATTAGGAAACTAGTTCTAAAAAACATTACAGAAACACATCCACATTTATTTAGTCTGTGGTCCATTCTTTTTTTTTTTTTTTTTTTTTTTGGTGTGTGGCATATGACACTTGAGAGGTACTAGCTACTGAGTGGGATAGTGTTTAAAGGGTCTGTCATGACTACATTCTCTACCTCCGATGCTGAGAGGGCTAAAATCTGCTCGCTGGATCCATAGCTCTTAACTCTGATCGATGGTCCTCTGCAAAGCTCTTCGGTCTCTTGCATAGTTCTCCACCTTATTCAGACCAAAGACCTACTTTTTTTCTACTGGTTATTTCTTGTTCTTTTCATTCAAATCACTGGTTGTTGGGCATGGTAGCAATGGCTTCCCCTTCCCCGCTCCACTCCAGCTCCAACCAGAAGTAGAGAATGTTCCACTTCAAATATGTTCATACTTCAAGTCATGAATTAGTTTACACTACCACCTTGCCACCCTCTATTCCAGTAATTTCATTTTCTTATATGCAGGATCTAAATATGAAAATAAAAATACAAACCATTCTCTTTTATAAACATGGTGCACAGAAATATTCCAGAAAGAGAGAGAAAGAGAGAGAGAGAGAGAGAGAGAGAGAGAGAGAGAGAGAGAGAGAGATTCTGGAGAGTGCTAAGAACTTGGGCTACTATGCAGTTGTTTTAAGAAGCAAATAAAATAAAATTGTAAAGTATTTACTTGACTACATAACCTTTAATAAAACCTAATGAATCATGATTTTTCATGAAAATGACATTTGAAGGGGAGAAAGTCAGGTGAACCACCAACTTCTCATCTATTCAGTAGACCTATTAAAAATATTGTCATTTCTGTATTAAGTGAAACATTAAAATATCAATAACTCATATGACTATATTTACTATGTTTAGTTGCATTATTCACAAGACATTGTACAAGCATGGCCACGTTTGATTTCAGTACACTGAGTGTCTGCATTATACAATTTTTGACATGTAGTAAGCGATAGCTACTGAGGTGGGCAATATTGAGCACAGTTTCTGACACTGTGGCTCATAACCCCACAATGTCCTGCAGTTCAATGTGGAATTGAAAACAATTAGCAACTTAAAGTTTTCTCTTTTTTTCCCTAAATGTACAATAAATAAAACTTAACTCAAAATTGATTCGCAATGAATCCGGTGTTTCTGGCAGTAGCTGACTATATGGCTTTCCGTGACTCCACCAATCTTGGTTCTCAGCACAGCGCATGCTCTCTGAGCATCATGTATACTGTCCCAGCATGCGACACCACCTGGAACACCTCAGCTCAGAATTAGTTATTGATACTATGAAACAGCGTGTTTTCCTCGCGTATAAAAAGTTGTGTTCTTACAGACACATAAGGGTCAACCTGAAGGAAACAAAGACTTCGGATACTTTCCTACCATTGGTTTTCAGCTTGCAAATCTCAAATTTAGTTGTTTGTTTGTTTGTTTGTTTGTTTGTTTGTATTATCCTAGACTAGTTCGTTGACTTTTTTTTTTGAATCACTATTTTGTTTATTTCTTTTTTTTTTTTTTT